>PVIH01018052.1:0-39775 GCA_004025045.1 Sigmodon hispidus | reverse complement strand
TTTAGTGGGATTTCTTTGAGTTTTTCTCCATTAAGTTTGATACTGGCTGTCGGCTTCTTGTAAATCACCTTAATTATATTTAGGTATTCTCCCTTTATTCTTGATCTCTCCAGGGCTTTAATCATAAAGGAGTGTTGGATTTTGTCAAAGGCTTTTTCCGCATCTAAGGATATGATCATGTGGTTTTGTTCCTTTAGTTTGTTAATATGATGGATAACATTTACAGTTTTTCGTATGTTGAACCTGCCCTGCATTTCTGGGATGAAGCCTACTTGGTCATGGTGGATGATATCTTTTATGGATTGTTGTATACGGTTTGCCAAAATTATGTTGAGAATTTTCGCATCGATATTCATGAGGGAAATTGGTCTGTAATTCTCCTTCTTTGTTGTGTCTTTGAGTGGCTTGGGTATTAGGATGATTGTAGCCTCATAAAAGGAATTTGGCAATATTCCTTCAGTTTCTACTGTGTGGAATAGTTTGAGGAGTAACGGTAGTAATTCTTCTTTGAATGTCTGGTAGAATTCGGCACTGAAACCATCTGGACCAGGGCTTTTATTTTTGGGGAGGTTTTAATTGGCCAGTTCTTAACTACATTAAACAAAAAAGGAAGATCTATTTCAATAAAACTAGAAATTGAAAGGCAAACATTATAACAGATATGAATGAAATTCCATGAAATCATAAGGGCATAGATTATAAATTTGTTTCAATAAATTGAAGAAACTGAAAAAACTGGTAAGTTTTTGAATAGCAAAATTAAATCTAAATTCAAAGAATGATTTTAACAAATGCATACTTTATAATCTGCTTAAAATACTAAAAAAATACTCCATACTAAAAATAAAAAACAGCAATAAGAGAAACAAACACAAGAAAATATGGAATTACTATAGAATTCTACTATAACTTAAAAACTAAGAAAAATACATATCATGTAATTCCATAAAACTTAAAAAATCAACAAAGCCTTTAAAAGTTACAAAACCAATGAAACCCTGATATAAATCATAGTATTTATATATATATTTATGAAATTTGGTATATATATTATATATTTTAAATGCTATGTACAGTATATACTGTAATATATAATATATATTTTATTTGGTGTTTTTACATCATATACCTCCTCAAACTCAGTTAGCTGCCCTTTCAGAATCATGCCCACTCCTATGATCTCTCAATTTACAAAACCACCCATTCATGCTGCTCTTTTATTTACTAGAGCATAATTAAACTCCATTCGGCCAGACCCTAAAAGTAAGAATAACTTTTCTCACCCACACCCTTGCCAGAGGCCATCAATGTAGAAGTGAGGTATTGTGTCATTTAGTTATGTTCTAACCTTGAGTTCTTATGAACAATGACCTCTCTCTCTCTCTCTCTCTCTCTCTCTCTCTCTCTCTCTCTCTCTTTATTTACTTATTTATTTTTAATGTGCAATAATGAGTGAGTACATCCCCTGCTTCCTCTTCTGGGATTGTGATGCCTCGCTCAGGAGGATATTCTCCTTTTCCATCCATTTGCCTGCAAATTTTAGGATATCTTTTTTTTTTCTTTTTTTTCTTTTTTCTTTTTTCTTTTTTTTTTACTGCTGAGTAGTACACCATTGTGCAGATGCACCACATCTTTTCAATCTGTTCCTCAGTTGTGGGGCATCTAGGCTGTTTCCAGGTTCTTGTTATTACAAATAATGCTGCTATGAACAGTGTTGAGCTAATGCTTTGGGGTATAAATGTTCATCTTTACGGTATATGCCTAAGGGTGGTACTGCTGAATCTTTGGGGAGATTGATTCCCAGTTTTCTGAGAAACCGCCATACTGCATTCCAAAGTGGTTGAACCACTTTACACTCCCACCAACAATGGAGGAGTGTTCCCCTTGCTCTGCATCTTTTCTAGCATAGACTATCATCTATGTTTTTAATCTGAACCATTCTGACAGTTATAAGGTGGTATCTCAAAGTTGTTTTGATTTGCATTTCTCTGATGGCTAAAGATTTTGAGCACTTTTTTCATGTGCCTTTCAGCCATTTGTAATTCTTCTACTGAGAATTTCCTTTTTAGTTCTGAACCCCAATTTTTTAATTGGCTTATTAAGGGCTTGGGGTCCTAGTTTCTTGAATTCTGTATATATTTTAAAGACCAGTCCTCTGTCACTTATAGGGCTGGTAAAAATCTTCTCGTTCTGTAGGCTGTCATTTTGTCTTATTGACTGTATCCTTGGCCTTACAGAAGCTTCTCAGTTTTAAGAGGTCCCACTTATTGATTGTTGTTCTTAGTATCTGCCCTCTGGTGTTATATTTAAAAAGTGGTCTCCAGTGTCAAAATTTTGATGAGTTTTCAATGATAATTTGTAATTTATTGACTTTTGATTTTCAATTAAAAAGAAAACTCTCCTTATATTAAATGAAGTACATGCTTTATGATATAAAAATATTGTTTTACTTTTAAAATATTTCACTAACTTATTCCTCTAAAATATCAATTCATTTTATTTTAATTATGTAAATTAAGTCACTTTCAAGAATAGTCACATCATCTTTCCTTATGGCAATCTAAAGTAACAGACAAAAACAAGAAAGCCCACACTATAGAGATTTACTGTTCAACTAAAAATATAATGTAAGTATGCTTGTGAATTAAGCCTACATTTTTGTAGCTTTTTCTAATACATTATATACATACACATTCATATATATGTATGTATATATATATTCCTTTCAACATAACTTCCTGAGTATTACTTTTGTTATTCATTTAATGTTCATTATCAAATGGTAGAGTAAGCCAGGTGCTCAACAGACCTATTTATATAAATCTTGTCGTCATAGAAACAGTGCTTCTCATTTAGGGAAGCAAATTTGGAGGAGAAGAAAAAGGAAAGCAGCTCAAGAAATCCTTAGCCTTATTGTGAGCCCTTTGATTTGACAGAAAGGCAGAATAGAGGAAAATAATTTTTCAGTATCACATGAATTTCTAGGAACTATTCCAAAGTCTAAATATTAAAGAATCAACCAGATAGCAAAAGTGAGCTCTTTTAGAGTTCATTATGTTTTTAAAATGCAGTCTCATTATTTTGCCTAGTATGGTTTACACAAAAAGTAATGTAAGAAATGGAAAAATGTAATCCTTATTATTCAACCAGACCTTCCCAAAGTCTGACAACTCTGTATCTTTGATAATTATATGTATATATGCATATATGCAGATATATTCAGTGCAACTTTCTGATTGCATTTTGGGGGGGTTGTATGTGTACATATGGTTTCATGACTGACAACTACCTTCCACAACTAAAAAGGGGGATTATTCTTCTCGCAGCATGATAAATTCATTCTCTCTTAAAAGACATAAGAAAACATATTATTTTTTAATGGGTTTTTCTTGCTTTTTGTAAAAAATAGATCTTTTTCTCACATAATACATCCTGATTTCATTTCCTTTTCTCTGTTCTTTGAGCTCCACCCTCACTACTCTCCCATTTGGATCTACCATCTCTCTGACTGTATAAGGAAATGAGTAGAATTCCAAGTAAAAAAAATAAGAAAATATAACAAGATAAAACAAAAACTAACATGTCAGAGTAGGGCAAGCTAAAAGAAGAAATATAGCCTAAGAAATGACACAGGAAACAGAGACTCTCCCACAAGTCAGAATCTCATAAAAAGCACTAAGCTGGAAGCCACAATATATAGCATAAAGACTTGTAGGGCAAAAAAATGAGAAAAAAATAAATGAAAAAATAAAAATAAAAAAATAGCTTGGCAATGGTATGTACCCATCTTTAATCTCAACACTCAGAAGGGAGAGATAGAGTTAGTTTCAAGACTGCAAATGATACACAGAGAATGTGTCTTGAACAATACCAAACCAAAAACAAACAAACAAACAAACAAATAAATAAAGTAATACAATAAATAGGTAAAGCCCTGTCATGACATTAAACCACAGAGCCCTCCAGAGATGCCTTTGAGTTTGCTGTCAACTAACCATCTACTGTTAGGCATATAACCTATCCATAAGAGTAGTTTGTTTCCCTGGTGAGACTCCCTTATAGGAAATAAAATTTTCTTTGCAACTGGTTATCAATTGGAGATTGCTTCAGGATAATGGATGGGATTTGCTTCCCACTTTTCCTCTCAGCACTAGGACCACAACTGATACAGTCCTCCCTCAGCCTCCCCTCATCCCATCTCCCCATTCAGTCCCCAAGGAGGGCAAAGAAAACAAAGGTGAGTCACTTCAGTCTGGCATATCCAGTTGAGGTAGGTCCAATTCCCTTGTCCCAGTGTTAAGATTGGGTTAGGTGTTCCTCTTTCAGGAATGGGCTCCAAGATGCTAGTTCATGTACAGGAACATATTCTGATATTATCGTAAGAGGCTCTACAACTGCTCATGCCATTTGACAGTCATCTACATTTGGAGGGTTTAGTTCCTTTCCTAAGGTTACTCAGCAGTTGTTTCTGATTCAGTGAGCTCCCACTGAATCAGTTGGTTGGATTAGCTTTCACTGTGGGTCTCCTTCTCATGGTCCTGATCCCTTTGCTCATTTGCACTCTCCTCTTTCTCTCTCTTCAGCTGGACAGGGAGCTAGACCTGGTACATAGCTATGGATCTCTTCTACTGCTTCCATCCTTTGCTGAATGAAGCTTCTATAATGACAATGAGAGTGTTCATTCATTTGATTATAGGTGAAGTCTCTCCAGTATTGCTTGGTGTCCTAGTTAGGGTCATCTTGTGGGTTCTTGGAGGTTTCTTTAGCTCCAAGCTTTTCTCTATCCCCATAGTGGCTCCCTCTATCAAGATTTTCATTTCTTTATTGTCCCTCTATGTTGTGCCTGCCACTCAACCATCTCTCATTTGTTCCTATGTCCCTTTTTCTGCTCCTGATTATTATGACCCCAAATAGAGATCTTCACTATTTCCCTTTGTCAGGGGGCTTCCTGGATGTCTCTCTTAAGTTCTTCCTTTTACCCAACTGTTGTGTGTTTTCCAGTTTTTATTCACTTGATTTCTTTTAATTTTTTTTTATTTCTCTAGCTAAGAATTCAAGTACTATATTAAATAGGTATGGAAAGAGTTGATATCCTTGTCCATTTCTTGGTTTTAATGTAATAGCTTTGACATTCTTTCAATTTGCTTTAATATTGAGTATGGGATTGCTGTAAATTACCTTTATTATTTAGATATGTCCCTTGTATCTATACTCTCGCCAGGACTCTTATTATGAATGGGTGTTGAATTTTATCTATAGCTTTTAATGTATCTAATGAGATGGTCACATGTTTTATGTAATGTTCTCCTTTAGTTTGCTTATATGGTGTTGGTTTTGCACTTGAGATCAGGCACACACACACATACTACCAGGGCCATGTGAGAGTTTATTCAGAAGAGTACAGGAGCAGAGAAGTAGAAGAGAGAAGTGACAGACTGCAACATGGCATCCCTTTTAAGAGAGAGGTTGGGCATGGATTTACATAGCCATATCAAGGGATGTGTTCTTACAAGGGTGAGTTCTGCTGCTCTTATGTTGGCTTCACCATGTGGCAGCTACATATCAGGTATTCTTATATCACCCAGAACCATATTGTGTTCACCAGGTGGCAAGCCTTACATAATGTAGGTTATATTTATTGATATACATATGTTGAATCATCCCCTATTATCTGAGATGAAGCTTACTTGAGCATAGTAGATGAGCATTTTGATGTTTTCTTAGAGTCATTTGGTGTGTATTATTATTTTTATATTTAGGATCATAAGAGAAATTGGCCTATGATTCTTTGTTGGTGCTTTATGCAGTTTAAGTAACAAGGTAACTGTGAACATAGAAAATAAATTGGAAAATGTTCCTTCTGTTTATTCTTTGTGGAGTGAATTGATGAGAATTAGCATTAACTCTTCTTTGAATGTCTGTTAGAACTCTGTACTAAAATCATCAGACCCTGAGCATTTTGGTTACGAAACTTTTAATGACTGCTTATATTTCACAACAGGATAAAGGTCTGCTTAATAAGCTTATCTGGTTTAAGTTTTAAAAAAAGTTATTTATTAAGAAAATTATCCATTTATTTTTTTATTTTACAATTTGGTGAACTATAGAATTTTTAAAATATATCCTTATGATTCTCTGGATCTCATGGGTGTCTACTTTTATGTCTGCCAATTTCATCTTTAACTTTGTCAAGTTCAATAGTTACTCTCTGCCTTTCAGTAAATTCTAGTAAATGTTGGTCAATTTTTCTGAATTACTCAAGAACAAATTTTTTGTTTCATTAATCATTTGCATTATTTCTATTTTATTGATGACTGCCCTGAGTTTTATATTTTTTATTTTTCGTTCCTTTTGAATGTAGGTTTTGCATTTTGTGCTAGATCTTTTGGGTTTCCTGTTAAGTTACTAGTATGTGATATGTGAACTGTTTTTAGTGCAGGGACTTAGTGCTATGAAATTTTCTTTCCTCTTAGAACCACATTCATTGCTTTGAATAAGCTTGAGTAGATGGCATATTTATTATCAATCATTTCTAAAAATTTTTTAACTTGTTTCTTAATTTTGTTTTGACTTATTTTTTACACATTAGTGAGTTTTTAAGCTTCTGAGAGTTTGTAAGATTTTTTTTTGTTTTTGTTTTTGTTGATATTGTTTGTTGTTATTGTTGTTGTTGACATCCAGGTATAATCTGTAGTGGTCAGATAGGATTGAGGCTTGTTATACCCCCAAGTCTGTTTTCAAATTTGGAGACAGTTCAGTGAAGTGGTGAGATCCAGCATTACCACTATTGGGCATATACCCTAAAGATGGACATTTGCCCTCCAAAGGCATTAGTGCAACTTTGTTCATAGCTGCAGTATTCATAATAGCAAGAAACTGCAAAAAATCTAAATGCTCCTCAACTGAAGAATAGATTAACAAACTGTGATACATCTATACAATGTAGTAAGAAAAAACAATATCCTAAAATTTGTAGGCAAATGGATGGATTTGGAGAATATCCTTCTGAGCAAGGTATCACAAACCCAGGAAGATAAGCAAGAGATGTACTCCTCATTAGTGGATTTTAAACAAAAAGCTAAGCATGTCCAAGCTGCATACCATAACCACTGAACAGCTTGGAATCTGAAAAACATTGGACTGGTACCTTGGAGCCCATTCCCTACAGAAGAACACCTGACCCAGTTTTTGTGCCGGCATGAGGAAAGCAGAGCTGCCTGGAGTGGATGCTGAACTACAGCACCTAGGGTCCTTGGGACCTCCTGTCCTTGCTGGGGTTGAGATAAAGTGATGGAGAGAAGAGAGAGTTCCTTGGAGGGGCAGAAGGGGGAAAGGAGTTTGAACAAGGGATATATGGATAAAAAATATGACTTTATTCATAACAATAAAAAAGACACTAGCCAGCAGGATAGCCTGGGTTTCATATAAATGACTAATTTGCGAATCTTGTCAAGGTGTGTTTGCAATGTAATTGATTTTAAAATATCAGTTATTGCAGGTTTGCCTACTCCATCTGAAAGGGGAAATGGAGAAACTAACTTTGCATAAATGTTCCCAGTAAGAGTCAATGTTTAATGCCTCATTTGTGCTTTTCCATCTGTTATTGTATAGTTTTATGTTTGTCAGCATCATGCTTATATTTGCATGCCTAAAATCAATGATATATTCTTGAATTGTTAGAGAAATAAATAAAACCACAAAGTAAAAAAAAAAATAAAATATATTCTGTGCTTGTGTGAAATGTTCTGTAATTTTCTGTTAGGTACCTTTTAGCTTCAGAAATTTTTCTGTTTAGTATTTGTCTATTGGTGAAAGTTGGGATTTGAAGCCTCCTACTATCAGTGTATGAGGATCAATATGTGATTTAAGTTATTGTAGTGTTTCTTTTATAAACTTGAGTGTCTGTGTTTGGAGCACTATTATTCAGATTTACAATATTCTTCTGGTAGATTTTTTTTTTCTTTAGTAAAGATAGTGTCATTCTCTATGCCTTATGATTAGATTTGGTTTGATGTCTACTTTGCCAGATATTAAAATGGCTGCATATACTTTTTTACTTACTATTTATCAGTTTTTTCTTTACTGTGTTACTAAGTAATTCTCACTGCACCTCATGTTCCATCTATAAAATAACAATAATGATTTATTTGCCATGTTACAGTGAATATTAAACAAAATGGCATATAAAACACTTATATTAAACAAAATGACATCTAAAACATACTGTATCTTTAATGCACATAAAACATGACAACTTATAATAGTCTAATGTAAAATTATATTCCTCTATAAAACTTATTGTCAAATCAAGTAGAAAGACAATTAGATTGCTTCTATATACTGGAATGGACTCCATAGTTTATTTAGAAATTGAGTGTTACTCAGGACATGATGGGCTGGAGAGATTTCTTAGTGGTTAAGTACACATAATGCTCTTCCAAAGGACCACAGTTCAATTTCCAGTACCTCCATCAAGTAACTCAAAATCATCCATAGCTCTAGCTTCAGCAGCATTTGACACCCCTGTCCTCTGTGCTCATCTACACTCAAGTACATATGCCCACCTTCAAATATACATACATATAATTAAAAATAAATTAAAAAGAGATGAGTAAAAGCAAAATAAGATTTTAGATTTTTTTATCCTCTCAATTTTATCAGTTATGAGTTGCAATTCACCTGAGTGTTCACATACATCATCAAATTCTGTCCTTCATTACACGCAAACCTAGGCTGGTTTTAATTTTTGTAATTCACACATTATCGTTCAGTGATAAAGGTAGACAAGAAAATCATATTTACCTATTTTACTACTAAAATGCATAGATATTTTAAATTAGAAAGCATACTGGGGTCCAAACATAAGGAAGAACTAGAGTCAGCATCTAGACGAAGAGAATAGTAATGAGAATGAAGGCAGCTAAAATTGATGTTAACATTTATTTATTCATAAAGTCTCTTTTTTCATGTAGCCTCCTGCTCTCTCTCTCCCTTCCCTCCTCCCAATCCCTCCCAGTCAGCCCTCGATCTCCCCTTCCCCATCCTCTGATCCTGTCCTCAAGAAGGGCAAAATGGTCCAAGGAGGGTGAGCTTAGTATGGCACATCTACTCCAGGCAAGTCCAATCTCCTCATCCCAATATCAAGACATTTTTTTTTAAATGACCATAAGTTATAGCCTAACAAGAGGTTCACATTCACAGATGCATGCTACAAGAAAAGAATCCACTCACAGAATTTGTTTTAAAAATACCACTTCTACCTACTTTGGTGAAAAATAAGTATATAATAAAAAGAAAAGTGAGCTTAACATCATTATGTAACTCACCTATACTTTTCCCTTTATCTCTATTTCTTAATGCCTCCTTCCTTATGTGAATTATATAAATGTGTCATAACTAAACTAATAATAATGTATTTAATTTAATTATTATTATGCTAATCATACAATACTTAAAATTGACATCTGTGTACTGTTTTGATAAAATACATTTTAAACAGGCGAGTTTAGTAGCAAGTTATTAAAAATCGTAAAATAAAACAGTTCACAACATGACATTTTAAATATTAGAAAAAGCAAAAGGCCTTAATAGATTTTAGTCTCATTCCTTGTTATGGACACAAATACACTGTATCTCATACTGATCTAATTGTCTTAGTGAATATAAACTTATGAGCATTACTAAAAATGAAGTAGGCCCAGAAATTGTGCATAAGAAATAATTAGGAGATGTATTTGAAATGAATACTGTCAAGTTGAAAGAAAAGACATATAACAAATATTATTCAATGTTATTAATATTTCGGAATTTTATACATGAATCATATATTTATATTATTTCTACCACTCCCTAAACTCCTGACAACAGTTCCCATCTCACCACTACTCTATTTCAAATTTCAGACTTTTTTCTTTAAATACCATTGCTACATATATACAGATATGTTTACACTTTAAAAACTGATCCTGAAGTATACATAAAAAACATTCTCAGACATCTTTGCACACTTGATAAGAAAAAATAAATTGTAAGTGAAGCAAGTTAAAAGGAGAATATGAAAAAAATGCCCCTTTATTTCCTTTTATTAAACATACTGATTTTATATGCTGCATTTCTGAATAAAATATTTATATGCATTAGTATATATCCCATATGCATATCCCAATCATTTTTCTCAAGGTATTTAAAGGTTACTTTGAAAATTTTTGTTCTGAGTTTTTTGCGTACATAACAGTATAAATAAAATCTAGAAACCAGATGACATATTTCTCTCAAATAAATCTAATGTACATGCATCCTATTAGTTGTTTTGATTCTAAATTTCAAAATGTATATTACTTTTATAAACATTAGGCTCATTATTTTGGTTGTGAGCCTAGCCTTTAATGGCTGAGCCATCTCTCCAGCCCATCACACAAAATACAAACATAAGCCTTTCAAATAGCAGTCATATTATGTTTTATCATTTCTCTAATATATTTATCATTGAAAGGACTATTAAAAAGCTATGGGTGGTGATATACACCTGTAAGTGAAGACCTGGAAGTCTGAGGTAAGACAAAAAAGAATTTCTAAAAGGGTAAGGCTTGACGGCAATACATAATAAGTTTGAGGCCAATCAGACTGCATAGCAAAGCCTGTATCAAAGCACAAATCAAAACTTGTAGTCATGCATTTCTTTTTTACCTTTTTTATTGTTTTTTTTGATAATCACTATCAAATACTATATAAAAAAACAAAGCATTCAGAATAGATAACAAAAAAACATACAATAATAAAACTTCTCTTTTCTCTAAAATACATCTAACATAAAAATTAAAATCTAAAGCTTCTCAAGCTAGGTTGGGATCAGTTACAGATGAAGAAAGCACAATATGTCATACCTAATGCCCATGGATGCACTATGACCACCACAAATTTCTGCTAAGCAACCCTTCTACAGACAAAACAGAAGTTTTGTTTTGTTTTGTTTTGTGTAAATGTGTGTGTGCATTTTAAATCACTTTATTCACTCATCATCTTTCAATGAAAAAAGTATGTTTTTGCTTAAAGTCCACAAATGAGTGAGTATATCCCCTCCCTGCTTATCTTACTGGGTTTGTGAGACCTTGGTCAGGAAAATGATCTTCAAATCCATCCATTTGCTTGCAAATTTTAGGATATCAGTTTTTCTTACTACTGAGTAGTATTCCATTGTGCACATGTGCCACACCTTTTTAATCCATTCCTCAGTTGAGAAGCATATAGGTTGTTTCCAGATGCTTACTAATATGAGTAATGCTGCTATGAACATAGTTGAGCTAATGCTATTGGACTGTGAGTGTGTGTCTTTAGGGTATATGTCCATTAATAGTATTGCTGGATCTTTGGGGAGATTGATTCCCAGTTTTCTGAGGAACCTCCATCCTGCATTCCAGAGTGGCTGAACAAGTTTACACTCACATTAATGATGAAGGAGTGTTCCCTTTGCTCCACATCATCTCCAGCATAGGCTGTCACTTGTGTTTTTGAACTTAGTCATTGCGATATGTGTAAGTTGTTATCACAAAGTTATTTTGATTTGCATTCCTCTCATGGCTAAAGGTGTTGAGCCTTTTTTGAAATGTCTTAGAGCCATTTTTAATTCTTCTGCTGAGAATTCCCTTTTTACTTCTGAACCCCATTTTTGATTGGGTTATTCAGGGTTTTGAGGCTCTAGATTCTTGAGTTCTCTATATATTTTAGAGATCACTCCTCTGTCACTGATGGGGTTGGTGAAAATCTTTTCCCATTTTGTAAGATGTCATTTTTGTATTAATGACAGTTTCCTTTGCCCTACAGAAACTTCTCAGTTTCAGTAGATCCCACTTATTGACTGTTGTTCTTAGTGTCTGCGCCACTACTATTATATTTAGGAAGTGGCCACCTGTGCCAATGCATTGAAGGATATTTTCCATTTTTATTTTTATTAAGTTCAGCTTAGATGGATTTATGTTGAGGTCTTTGATCCACTTGAATTTGAGTTTTGTGCAGGGTGATAGACTTGTATGTATTTGGCTTTTTCTACATACTGCAATCCAGGTATTCTAACACAATTCATTGAAGATACTATCTTTTTTTCTTTTAATATTTTTCACCTCTTTGTCAAAAATCAGTTATCCATAGGTGTGAGGGTTAATGTCTGGGTCTTCCATTGAATTCCATTGATCCACAAGTCTGTTTTTATACCAGTGCCAGGCTGTTATTAATACTGTAGCTCTAAAATATAATTTGGAGTCAGGGATTGTGATGCCTCCTCAGCTTCTTTTGTTGAGCAAAATTGTTTTGACAATCCTGGCTTTCCTGTTACTCCCAATAAAATTGAGCATTGTTCTTTCAAGGTCCTTGAAAAACTGTGGGGAGATTTTGATGGGAATTGCACTGAATCCATAGATTGTTTTTGGTAAGATTGCCATTTTTACTATGTTTATCTTACCTATCCGGGATCATGGGAGATCTTTCCATTTTATGATATCCTCTTCAATTTCTGTCTTCAGTAATTTAAAGTTTTTATCAAATAGATCTGTTACTTCTTTTGTTATAGTTACTCCAATGTATTTAATGCTATTTGCAGCTATTATAAGTGGTGATTTTTCCCTTATTTCTTTTTCAGCCTGTTTGTCTTTAGTGTATATGAGAGCTACTGATATTTTTGAATTAATCTTTTATCCTGCTACATTGCTGAAGGAGTTTATCAGCTGTAGCAGTTCCCTGGTAGAATTTTGTAGATCATTTATGTATACAATCATATCATATGAAAATAGAGATAATTTGACTTCTTATTTTCCAATTTGTATCCCCTTAATCTCCTTTCATTCTCTTATTGCTTTAACTAAACTTCGAGAACTATATTGGCTAGATAAGGGGAGAAGGGACAGCCTGTCTAATTGCTGATTTTAGTGTGATTGCTTGAGTTTTTCTCCATTTAGTTTGATGTTGGTTTTTAGTTTTTTGTAAATCACCTTTATTATACTTAGGAATTTTCCTTGTATTACTGATCTCTATAGGGCTTTTATTGTGAAGGAGTTTTAGATTTTATCAAAGGCTTTTTCAACATCTAAGGATATGATCATGGGTTTTTTTTCCTTCAATTTGATTATATAATTGATGACATTTATAGTTTTTTTTGTTTTTGTTGAACAATCCCTGCATTTCTATCTAAGCCAGAAACTCTCAAATACCCAGCAGCCACTTCCTAAATAATTAACTAGAGCTTTATTGCAGTACCTTATGTGCAGGTACATCAAGCATATTACTATCTACCTCTTACACTTAAATGAACCGACAATTCTTAATTTTTCTTATATATGATTATAAATGTGGCTTGATACCTTTTCTCATATCAGCATTTTCATCTTGCTTCCTCTTTATCTGGCTGGCAGCAGTTTATCTAACTTTTCTTTTCCCATAATTTTCCTAGTCTGCTTGTCCCACCTCTTTTTCCTGCCCAGATATTGATCAATCAAAAATTTATTAAACTAATGTGAGGAACAAATCTTTATAGTATACAAGAGTAATATCTCATAGCAAAAAACAGAATCATTTACAAAAGTTATTGAGTGAGTAGCAAAATACATTATGAACCTTATTTAGATGACAGTGCCCTCTTTTTAAAAATCCCCAGAAGGTATGATTTAATCATAAGTAAGCAGTACTTATATAAATAAGTTACTAGTCTCTCTGTGTTGGCCTATTTTTAGGCATAAAAGTCATTTTTACAAGAAAGTGCTTATTGATTTTACATAGCTTCCTCTCCAAAAATATGTCTTTACTGAATATGTATCAAGCAAACTCTTTTCATGTACTTTTGTGCATTTCTATCATTTTGAACTTCTTGATATTCACTACATGTAAAAATAATTTAAAATTCTATTATATTTTATCTCTTTAAAGAAACCATTGTGAAATCCAAACATTTCACACAAAATACACGATTCAGCAATGGTTGTTTTATTTGATTTTCTTTATAGTTTTCTCTTCAAATATATAAAACATGTTTTAAGTAAAATGTATATATCTGAATAGTTATTTATTTGGACAAATGTACATATTTTATTTTAACCATGGTCTTTAAGCAATTTATTTACTTTCTTAGCATTGTCCGCTCATAGAAAAAATCAATAAAAAGCTATTTATATAAATTTTGACTTGACTGTAGCTTTCTGGGTTAGAAAAATCTCAGGCAATACTTTAGAAGAAGAGTTTGGAGTTTAGATATATATCATTGCAGATAGTGTAAAATTCCTTTGAATTTCTTTTTAGGTAGAATCACTCTTCAAGAAAACAATATTCTGTTAGAAGAAGGGCAGTGGGAGGACATCTACTCACATTTGAGGTACAAAATCAATAAGGACAGCTAATGAGTACATAAATAGCACTTAGTGAAGCAGGATATTTGATTACACTGTGAACCCAAAGATTGTGCTCTTTACTAGAAAGAAAAAGAACTATTTCTTGTTGTGGTGTGTCTCGGCCTTAAGCACAACCTTTATCTAAGAGTTTTCTGATTTTTGTAAATAAAATTAAATAAAGTCAACCATAGGTCAAAAAACTGAGAAAGAAACCAGTTGATAGGAAGTAAACAAGAAAAAAATAACAGAAATAAGACGGATAGAGAGATTCACAGAATGTAGATGGGAGGAACATTCAGGTTGAGGTTTTCTGTTTGAGATGGCAGAAAACCAGGAGACACTTCTGAAATGATGGAGGAGGAAGGTCAGCTGAGTGCTTTCTCTGCCTCTCTGAGCTAGCAATATTTAACTCCAGCATCTGGATCTTCAATATTTATTGACAAAATTTAATAATTGAGATTTAGTCAATAGCAGCAACTGAGAACAATAACTGTCAAGATCCCTATTTTTTTCTACTTTTTGTGCCCTTCACTTTGTTCCAATTTGGAAAAATAAATGTTTTTGATTAAGTATTTATTTTCATAAAACACTAAAAATTAAAACTGCAGATCTATTGGATAAAGCTTATAAGTATATGAGCTTTATTTTTTATTATATTTACACATTCAAACAAACGTACATAGAGTTGAGTTAGATTTGCACAACTATCTGTCATTATATGTATAGGATTAATTACAGGTCCCTGTAGACCACAAAGTCTGTGAATGATCAAATTCTTTATTACATACTAGGCATCATTTATGTAAAATTCCACCTATCATTTATACATTTAAATTAGCTGTAGATTACTTTTACAGTACAGGTGTTATACAAATATTTATTATGCTTTATTGATTAGAAAATAATGACAAGGAAAATGTAAGTTTTCAGTACAGATACAGTTATTTTTTCTTAAGCATGAAAGGAAAATTAACCACACAAATAAACACAGTCAAACACACACACACACACACACACGTGCACACATATACACATCAATTGTTTATCTATTCTTTTTTAAATATTCATATTTATTGTTTGGTAATTTTACATCATGCACATCATCAAACTTAGTTATCAGTCCTCTCAGTAACTGTTGATATATCCTATACACATACACATGAGTATATTTTTATGTAAGAATATTGTATACATTTATGTGTCAATTGACAATTATGGAAGGCAATTCCAGAAATACAACATGTAAATATTATTTACTTAGACAGACTTAAATTGTGGATAAAGTTCAAAATATAATTTAATTAGGTTTGAGAATAGTATAGTTCATTTCATAGCTTATTAGTTTGGTGCAAACCAAAGGAGAAATTGATTAAATGAACTAAAGATAATGTGCTTGTTAAAGGAGGCTTCTACATCCTCTTTGAAAGTATTGAGTGATGTCTCATTTATTGTTCTAATCCTGTGGTGAGTCACCATGAACAAGCCCTCTTATATTTCTTGAATCTTTCCATTGATGTTTCTGTTCTTTGTTGTCTCTTGTTCTGGTTTATAAGGAAGAAATCCCTCTGTCTTTTTCCCTTCAAGTATTGTAGAATTAGTTGGATAGATTCTTACACTGAAGGGAGCACTCCCTTTCTCCTACTTAGTGCTTCTTTATACTTGTCATTACACTGAACACGGGAATTATTATTTTGTTGCTTTGATGAAACATAAGGCAACTTATAAAAAGAAGGATTTAATTGGAGACTTGCTTACAGTTTCATGGAGTTGGTCTATGATTATCAAGGCCAAGAGTGGCAAGCAGACACGCTGCTGAGAACAGTAGCTGAGAGCTTATGTCCTGATCCCTAGACAAGAGGCAGAAAAACTGAGTGAGACTGAGCCTGGTGTGAGCTTCTGAAAGTTCAAACCTCAACCTCAGTGAAACAATATCTTCTCCAACAAGGCTATACTTTCTAATTTTTGTAGAGCAATTTCACTAAGAACCAAATATTTATATATTTGAACCTATAGGGCTCACTCCCATTCAAATCACCACACATAGAAGTATTAACAGAATACTAAGCAATTTTAAAACCTCCACTGGTGGCAAAATTTACAATTGTTTGTACTGTGTGTAAGACATAGTCCAATTCACTAGAAAGGTAACAATAAAAATGCATTTCTGTTCTAAGGAGATTTTGATCTCCTTAAAATTATAGAGCACTAAATAATATATTTGTGATATATAAAATGGTAATAAGTAGCAAGGAGAAAGAGCACAGAAATTATTGTAGTCTAAAAATTGCAGTGAGTTTACTTACTCATAAAGCTTTCTGACTTTATAGAAACACAGTGATTTAATTATGAAAAATAAAGACATGCCACATTTCTCTCCCAATATTTACTAGCACATAAACTTAAAAATACTCTTTGTTGTTGTATCATATTTTAATGTGGTTTAAAACATTCATAACTAACATGAGTTTCCATGCAGTTACAAAATGGATTTGGGCATGCAATTGAAACAGAATTTTCAAGAACTTCTGAAATAGCCTAAACAAACTAGTTATTTTGTACTATATGTTAACGTAAAACAGTATTGATAGTATTAAAAGTTATCAGTCAAAAATATTGACACCACTTGAAATTTGGGATTATGTTTCACATCCCATAATATCAACTATTCTATCAGTATTTAATGAAAAAGTAAAAACAGCCCATGTCTGTAGTATACAAATTTTCTGTCATCTTCAATAGTAAATTATTTATATACCAAAGAATTTATAAAATGAATTTATTTAATATTTATTATCAGTTGCATTTGAATTTCATACACTTATACATATGGGATTTCATAAAAATATCTCTGGCAATTAAGGTTCAAAAGTTAACAAAATAACTTAAGTTATATTCTAAAGATTATTTTATTTAGATTATATTTTATAGTAAGACTAAAAGTAAAAATTATATTGCATTTTATTATTAAATAATATGAAAATATTATAAGGGCCTTCAGTGTAGGGCATCAGAATTCTATATTTTATTGAATGTTTCCAAAAGAGGAAAGCTAAAAATTTCAAATTTATATTTATGTATCTTTTAATAGAGATAGATACACGTGGATTTCAAATGTAACCTCTTAAATTTATAGATGTCATGTATATTTTCTAGCATAACATTATAACAAGATAGTATGAAAAGTGTTAAATTAAATCCATTCAAAGCATGATTTTAAATAGCATCATTTCTTGTACTTGTAATTGCCGAAGAAACTGAAGAGCTATTTTCTATTCATAATAAATTAGATTATAGTTGGCTAGTGGCATAATTTAAGAAAAGTATGTTACTGACACTAGTAAGTAGTTGCTTCTGTAGTGACACAATTTGTCATATAGCTGAAAGAAGGGATTTTTTTTTAAACTATCATTTAACTTACTGAAAAAATGTTTATAGATCTTGAAAATAATTAGATCACTTAGAGTATAATACAGACTAGTTATTATGAGTCATGAATGATTTATTTTTCTGTTATTTTTAATCAGTGCTATAGCTAGCAATGGAAGTAAATTGTATTGTTCTATAGTGATAGAACTGGGAAACTTTCTCTATTTATACCTCCTTCTCCTGAATTCAAAGGACCATAGATCTAAATAGGTTTTCAAATAGGCATTGATAAATTAGTTTTTCCATTTTGTGTGATGTTAAAATACATAGTAGTGGGAATATTTAGGGACTCTACCTGTCCTATTAAAGGAAGTACTTGGGAAGAATATGTAAAAATATAGAATTTAATATTTATTTTTCAATTTCATTCCAACTGTTAACAAATTATTTCTACTATGTAAAAAGATAGTAGTTTATAATGTTTTAAGAAATATAGCTGTTATAAGTGGTCTTTACATTGAATAAACATATTCACTAGGAATAAAATAGTAATTATAAATAGACATTTTTAAAAAGTTAAAAAAATTATATGAAATGTGTATATGCAAATTCCTGAAAAGGAAAAAATGAATACCTTTAAGTATATGGAATCAATAAAATTATCAAGAGGCATAGAATAACTGGGCTAGAGAGCCTGATCAGCATTTGTTGCTCTACCAGATTACAAAAAATGAGTTCCCAGCACCCATGTAAGGTGTCTAGGAACTCCTGTAACTCTTGTTCCAACAGAATTGATACTCTCTTCTAGCCTGAACAGACTTTGCATTCACTTGTGCATACCCACACAGACAAACACATACAAATATCTTTTTAAAATAGTCATAAAATATGGTTAGATATTAGCAGTACTTAATAGTGTGCTTGGAGAAAGCATACAGAGAGAAATATAAAGAAGTACTCACTCTCTGTGGAAGAATAATCTTGACTTTGGTGTTGAACTCATTTTCTATGAAATTATAGATATTTATGTGAGGTCTCACTTTCTTTTTTGTTTGTTTGTTTGTTTTAATTAGTTGTTCAGTTCTTTATTAGACCAGCAGGTGTTTTTTACAGGCAAATTAACACAGCTTTACTCTAACCCTAACCTTGAACTTTGGAGTCACTAAGATGCAATGGATGGTGGAGTGTTTTCTCTGAGTTTGCTAAAAATAAAAGGAAAAAAAACCCAAAAACATGAACTATATTACAAATAAATTCTTACTTGAGGTCTCACTTTCTAACCAAGTCTAATATACATTATTCTATATTTGATGCTATTTTTATTTAAATTGATAAAACTGAGAGATCAACATCAGAAATAATAGGAAATGAATAAAAGAGATGATTATTTTGTCCCTCACCCCCACCCTTTCCAGTCACTCTCTCTTCTCCACATCTCCCCATCTCGTCCCCAGCATGGGCAGGAGGTCCCAAGGTCCCAATATGGCTCAATTCAGTCTCCACTCCTGGCAGATCCAGTTTCCTTTCCTCAACATCAAGACTGAGTGAGGTGTTCCTCTAGAGGGAGTAGGATTCAAGGTACCAGTCCAAGGTGTTTCAGATCCCAAGCTGTTCAGTGGTTGTGATTTGCAGCTTAGACATGCTTTGCTTTTTGCTTTTTTGTTTAGAGTCCACTAATGAGTGAGTACATCCCCTGCTTATCCTTCTGGGTTTGAGATATCTCGCTCAGGAGGATATTTTCCAAATCCATCCATTTGCCTGCAAATTTTAGGATATCATTTTTTTCTTACTGCTGAGTAGCACTGCATTGAGTAGATGTAACAGAGTTTGTTAATCCATTCTTCATTTGAGGGGCATCTTGATTGTTTCCAGGTTCTTACTATTAGGAGTAATGCTACTATGAACATAGTTGAGCTAATGCCTTGGGAGTGTGACTATGCATCTTTACGGTATACACCCAGAAGTGGTATTGCAGGATCCTTGGGGAGATTGATTCCAAGTTTTCTGAGAAACTGCCATACAGCATTCCAGAGTGGCTGAACAAGCTTACACTCCCACCAACAATGGAGGAGTGTTCCCCTTGCTCTGTACCCTCTCCAGCATAGGCTGTAATTCGTGTCTTTTATCTTAGCCAATCTGACAGGTGTAAGGTGGTATCTCAAAGTTATTTTAATTTGCATTTCTCTGATGGCTAAAGGAGTTGAGCACTTTTTCAAGTGCCTTTCAGCCATTCATAATTCTTCTGCTGAGAATTCCCTTTTTAGTTCTCAACCCCATTGTTTGTTTGTTTTATTCAAGGTTTTGGGTTCTAGATTCTTGAGCTCTTTATATATGTTAAAGATCAGTCCTCTATCACTTGTAGGGTTGGTGAAAATCTTTTCCCATTCTGTAGGCTGTCATTTTGTCCTATTGACAATGTCCTGGGCTTTACAGAAGCTTCTCAGTTTCAGGAGGTACACTTATTGATTGTTGGTCTTAGTGCCTGTGCCACTGGTGTTATATTTAGGAAGTGGTTGCCTGTGGCAATTTGTAGAAGGGTATTTTTACAGCTTTCTTTTCTAACATGTTCAGAGTGGCTGGGTTTATGTTGAGGTCTTTCATCTTCTTGAATTTGAGCTTTGTGTGACAGGCTTGGATCTATTTGCATTTTTCTACACACTACCAAACAGCTATGCCAACACCATTTTTTAAAGGTACTATTTTCTTTCCATTGAATCTTTTGGGCCTCTTTGTCAAAGATCAGGTGTTCATAGGTTTTTGGTTTAATGTCCAGATCCTCAATTCTATTACATTGAACCACAAGTCTGTTTTTATGCCAGTACCAGGCTGTTTTTGGCACTGTAGCTCTATAGTATAGCTTAAAATCAGGAATGGTGATGCCTCCTGTGGTAAAAGAGATGATTTTAAGTGAAATCCCCGGCACAAACTAACCTAATGAAGAGCACAAGCTATAATATAAGCTAGAAAATGTTTCTTTTTTTAATAAATAAATTGTACCTTATATAATTTTATTACTCATTGTATAGTTCACTCAAAGTATAAGATAAAATATTCACCAGCAACTCCCAGATTCTCAGTCACTCTTTTGCCCTGGATAATAATCATAAGATACAAGCTTTAATGAAAATATATGCTAACTGAGGTGTATATACACAGAGCTAATAAATGGTGGTCAGCTCAATAGGAGCATTAGTCATGTTTCTATCTGAACTATTACATGAGCAAAAGTAACTTCAGTTATATTGTACATTTCTAATACATTTTACTTTTTTGGAACGTAGCATGGTCTAGTCTACATTATTATTTACTATACATAGTTATTGTAAGGACTATTAAAACTTTTGTGTTTTTAAGAGTACCAAAGTGGCTGTATGCTACAAAAGTACATATTTTAATGTTCACTTAACCATAGGCATGTTACACACAACAATTAGTGTCAAGTTTTGAATGTGAAATAAGTTACACAATCTCCTGATTTTGGATATGTGCTCTCTAACTTGTATCATTGTTTGAGAGGTTACATAACTTTCTTCTTTCTTTTTTTATTGTTTTTTAAAATCAATATCAACCATTATATAAAAATCAAACCATTCAGAATAGAAAAAAAGCATATAGTAATAAAACTTCTCTTTTCTCTAAAATAGCTTTACAAGCCACGTTAGGCTCAGTTACAGATTAAAGAAAGCACAATAGGTCACAACTAACACTCACTATGGCCACTACAAATTTCATGTAAGCAATCCTTCTATAGTCAAACCAGAAGTTTTAAATTTATTTATTTATATATTTATTATTTGGTGATTTTATACATCATGCAACCCATTCAGCTCAGTTATCAGACATCTCAGATTCATGTCCACTCTTATGATCTCCCCAATTACAAAAATGCCCATTCGTCCTGCTCATTTACTTACTAGAGCATAATTAAATTTCCTGTGGCCAGACTCTTAAAGAAAATAAGTCTTTCCTCAACACACACCTGTCAGAGGCCATCAATGTAGAAGTGAGGCACTGTTTTATTTAGCGATGTTCTATCCTTGAACTCTTATGTACAATGACCTCTCTCTCTGTCTCTCTGTCTCTCTCCCTCCCTCCCCCCTCCTCTCTCTCTTATAAGGTCCACTAGTAAGTGAGTACATCCCCTGCTTCTCATTCTGGCATTGTGATACCTCACTCAGGAGAATATTCTCCATATCTATCCATTTGCCTATAAACCCTAGAATATCATTTTTTCTTACTGTTGTGTAGTACTCCGTTGTGTAGATGTACCACAGTTTGTTAATCTATTCTTCAGTTGAGGGGCATCTAGGTTGTTTCCAAGTTCTTGCTATTACAAATAATGCTGCTATGAACATATTTCAGCTAATGTTTTTATAGTGTGAATGTCCATTAGAATATATACCCTGTAGTGGTATTGCTGGATCCTTGAGGAGATTGATTCCAAGTTTTCTGAGATACTATCATACTGCATTCCAGAGAGAATGAACAAGTTTACACTCCCTCCAACAATGAAGGAGTATTCCCCTTGCTCTGCATCCTCTCCAGCATAGGCTGTCTTCCATGTTCTTAATCTTAGCAATTCTGTCAGGTGTATGATGGTATCTCAATGTTATTTTGATTTGCATTTCTCTGATAGCTAAAGATGTTGAACACTTTTTCATGTGCCTTTCAGCCATTTTTAACTCTTCTGCTGAGAAGTTTCTTTTAAGTTCGGAACTTCATTTTTTAATTGGGTTACTATGTGTATTGGGCTCTAGTTTCTTGAGTTATCTATATATTTTAGAGATCAATCCTCTGTCACATGTAGGGTTGGTAAAAATCTTTTCCCATTCTGTAGGCTGTCATTTGTCTTATTGACTGCATCCTTGGCCTTATAGAAGCTTCTCAGTTTCAGGAAGTCCCACTTATTGATTGTTTTTCTTAGTGTCTGTGCTACTGGTGTTATATTTAGGAAGTAGTCATCTGTGCAAATGCATTCAGGGTATTTCCCACTTTCTTTTCTATGAAATTCAGTGTACTTGGGTTTATGTTGAGGTCTTTCATCCACTTGGATTTGAATTTTGTGCTTCAACCATTTGTTGAAGATGCAATCTTTCTTTCATTGTATTTTTGACCTCTCTGTCAAAAATCAGGTGTTCTTATGTGTGTAGGTGAATGTTGGGGTCCTCAATTTGATTCCATTGATCCACAAGTCTGTTTTTATGCCAGAACCAAGCTGATTTTAATACTGTAGCTCTATAATACAACTTGAAGTCAGGGATAGTGATGCTTCCTGAGGTTCTTTTTTGAGTATAATTGTTTTGGCAATCCTGACTTTCCTGTTACTCCAAATAAAATTGAGCATTGTTCTGTAATTCTCTTTCTTTGTTGTGCTTTTGAGTGGTTTGGGTATTAGGGTAATTGTGGCCTCATAAAAGGAATTTGGCAATATCCCTTCAGTTTCTACTCTGTGAAATAGTTTGAGGAGTAACGGTAGTCATTGTTCTTTCAAGGTCTATAAAAAATTGTATTGGGATTTTGATGGAAATTTCATTGAATCTGTGGATTGCTTTTGGTAATATTGCCATTTTTATTCTGTTGATCCTACCTATTCAGGAACATGGAAGATCTTTCCATTTTCTTATATCCTCTTCTATTTCATTGTTCAGAGATTTAAAATTTTTGTCAACAAGATCTGATACTTTTTTTGGTTATAGTTACTCCAAGCTATTTAATGATATTTGTAGCTATTATAAAGGATGATGTTTCTCTTATTTCTTTTTTAGCCCTTTCATATTTAGTGTATAAGAGGCCTACTGATTTTATTGAGTTAATCTTGTATTCAGCTACATTGCTGAATGTGATTATCAGCTATAAAAGTTCCCTGGAAGAATTTTGTGGGTCATTTATGTATACAATCCTATCATCTGAAAACAGAGATAGTTTTACTTCTTCTTTTGCAATATGTATCCCCTTAATTTCCTTTTGTTCTCTTATTCCTTTAGTTAAAACTTTGACAACTATATTGAATAGATAAGGAGAGATGGGATAGCCTTGTCTAGTTGCTGATTTTGGTGAGATTGCTTTGAGTTTCTCTCCATTTAGTTTGATGTTGGCTTAAGGCTTCTTGTAAATCGCCTTTATTATGTTTAGGAATTTTCCCTGTGTTCCTGATCTCTCCAGGACTTTTATCATAAAGGAATTTTGGACTTTGTCAAAGGCTTTTTCAACTTCGAAGGAGATAATCATGTGGGTTTTTTCCTTTCAATTTGTTTATATGATGGATGACATTTATACTTTTTCATATGGTGAATTATCCCTGCATTTCTGGGACAAATCCTACTTGATTGTGATGGATAAGATTTTTTATGTTGTTGTAATCAGTTTGCCAGAATTTTGTTGTATTTTTTTTTCAGTATACAAAATTCCAGTTTTACAGCTCAGACTTCTCCTCTCCCAGTATGATACAATTTTACAGTTCCCAGTTTTCTGCGATGTCATAAAGGTAGGAATTGGTTTTCAGTGAACTTTGTGTGCTATTCATGCAACTTTTGTCTGTTAGTAATATCATTTTTCCTTTTTTATTATGAATAAATTCTCATTTTTATCCATATATCCACTTGATCAAACTCTCTTCCCCCTCCCATTACTCCCAGTTACTCTTTCTTCTCACCATCTCCTTATCTCTTCCACAGCAATAGCAGGAGGTCTTAAGGTCCCAAGGTGGCTTAAGATCTGCTATCCTCACCCCTACATCAAGACTGGGTCAGGTGTTCCTCTGGAGGAAATGGGCTCGAAGGTTCCAGTCCAAGTTGTTACTGATGCCAAGCTATTCAGTGGTTGTGATTTGCAGCTTGGGTGTGATTTACTTTTAATTTAATGTCTACTAATGAGTGAGTAAATCCCCTGCTCATCTTTCTGGGTTTGTGATACCTTGCTCAGGAAGATATTCTCCAAATCCATCCATTTGCCTGCAAATTTTAGGATATTGTTTTTCTTACTCCTGAATCATACGCCATTTGTTTGTACTACAGTTTGTTAATCCATTCTTCAGTTGAGGGACATCTAGGTTGTTTGCAAGTTCTTGCTATTGTACATAAGGCTGCTATAAACATAGGTGAGCTAATGTTTCTAGTGTACAATTGTGCATCTTTGGAGTATATGCCCGATAATGGTATTGCTGGGTCCTTGGAGAGATTGATTCCCCATTATTTTTGCATCAATGTCTATGGGAGTTATTGGTCTGTAATTCTCTTTCTTTGTTACATCTTTTAGTGGCTTGGGTATCATTCCTCATAAACAGAGTTTGGGAGTGTTCCTTCAGTTCCCACTGTATGGAAAATTTTGTTGAGTATTGATTTTAGTTCTTACTTTACTGTCTTGTAGATTTCTGTAATAAAACCATCTGGACCTAGGGATTTTTATTTGGGAGACTTTTAATAACAGCTTCAATTTCCTTTGGTGTTATAGGTCTGTTTAAGTCTTTAATTTGTTCTTGATTTAATTTTGGTAGTTGGTACTTGTCCTGAGGCTGTGCATTTCTTTTAGGTTTTCCATTTTAGTGGAGTATAGATTTTCAAAGTATGACCTAATAATTCTCTGAGTTTCCTGGGGATCTGTTGTTATGTCCCCCTGTTCATTTCTGATTCTGTTAATTTGAATACTGTCTCTCTGAATTTTGGTTAGTTTGGCTAAGGGTTTGTCTATCTTGTTGATTTTCTCAAAGAAACTATTTTTTGATTCATTAATTTTTTTTGTATTGTTCTCTTTGTTTCTATTGTACTGATTCCAGCCCTAAGCTTGATTATTTCCTGCCATCTGCTCCTTCTTGGTGGTTTTGCTTCTAAATGTTCTAATACCTTCAGCTGAGTTGTATGTCTATTGTGTGAGCTTTCTCTTGTTATTTTTTTTTATAGATTTTTATCTAGTGCTATGAATTTTCCTCTTAAGACTCCTTTCATTGTGTCCCATAAGTTTGGGTATGTTGTGAATTCATTTTCATTAAAGTCTTTGATTTCTTTCTTAACTTCTTCCCTGACCCAGAGGTAAATCAGTGTAGATATGTTCAGTCTTCATGAGTTTGTAAGCTTTCTGTGATTTTTGATTTTTTTTAATTCTAACTTTAGCACATGGTGGTCAGATTCTCTATTTCATCTTTTGCTTCATTTCATGCCTTCTTTATTGTTTCTATTTCAATTTTTATTTCCTGGAATGATTATTTCATTAATTGGATTTCTCTTTTTTTGGTTTTCTTACAAGGATTTGTTTATCTCTTTCCATTTTTTATTTGTTTTTTCTTCTACTTCCTTAAGGGACTTTTCCATATCCTCTTTTAATGTTTTTATAATCTTAAGGGTGTTTGTATTGTATCCTTCTGTTTCCTCTTCATTGCACTGTTCATGTCTTGGTGTTATAGTGACAGTTGCCTCTTCTGGTGGTGCCTTGTTGTTCTTTATATTGTTATATGTATTCTTGCACTGCAGTCTGCCCATTTCTTCCTTGATTCACTCTTAGTCAGGCCTTAGTGTAATCTTAGTCCATTGTGGCTACAGGGGTTATGTGTCTCCTGTCTGCTCTAGACATGGAGTCCGCACGATTTCTTACTCTGGTCAGGTCATATGATACTGGCTCTCTAAAGCTATCTGATTCCCACTCTGCCTCAGACACCAGGCGGTCATGTTATTCAGATATATATCAGTCTCTCTGTGATGACACAGCCAGCCTTGAAGGCAAGGCCTGGGCATCTGTAATGCCATCCCTGGGATTGCTGGGGAATGTTTCTCTTAGCCCTGATCCAGGGCAGGCCTGTCCATAAGCTTAAATCTTGGATTGTGGCTCTGGCTTCTGGGATGAGGTCCCCAGGAGGCCCAGGGGCTGGATCTTTCTCACCTCTGACTTTGTGCTGAGCCTGAGATCCTTGCTGTCTGAAGCAGCCTGACTCCCACTCTGCCTCAGACACCATCTGTTATATAACTTACATTGTACAAAGCTTGACTGATAGATATGGATTAACTATGATGGGACTTTGAAGTTTATAGCTAGCCCTATTTCTGCCCTCATCTAGCAGTATTTTGATCTGTGAACATATTGTGAAATTAAACAAATGTAATAATCAAGTGTCCCCAATCTACATTGTAAACACTGTCTATTAGTAGTTCTTTCCAAGAGGAATAAAATCCTTAATTTGCAGACAAGCCTCCTATCCTATAAGGTCAGCAATATCCCCAACATAATGAAAAACATATATATATATATATATATATATATATATATATATATATATATATAAACTACCATATCAATTGGAGCTATGACTGTATTCTAATAGGTTAAAATCCAATAAACAACATATTGTCACATTCATCATAATACAGCTAGATATACACATGTTCTAGCTGTTTTATCACAGTAACAAATACAAACTAAGAAAAAAATTTAAATGAAATATATTTTTAATTTGGCTTCAGTTGCTTGGCTTTTAACCCACTCTCATGCAGATGATTTTACTCTTTTTTTTTTCTTTGTTTGTTTCTTTCTTTGTACTTTTAAGACAGGTATCTTATGCTAAAACTCACGAAGCCAGCCTGGAACTCTTTGTGCACAGTCCTGCTTCAGCTTTTCTGGTGCTTAAAACACAGGTATAAACAAAGCTTCAATAGTTGGTTTTATTATTATGGAATTGTGCCAACATAGCACATCATGATGTAAAATATGAGCAGTAGTTAGAGGGACCTGGAACTCGAAATAGCTCCCTAAAGTTAAGAGAACCTCAAAATATTATCACCAAGGTTCAGAAATGCACCTGTGAGCAACATCTTATATCCTAACCACATCAGCATACAAAGATATATCTGTGCATATGATTATATAAATTTTAGTTATATTAACATTAATCATTCTTAACTCCATTTTCTTTAAATGTTTGTCTCCAGTGAAGGAATTCTTTGAATATATTCTAAATATAATCCCTAGTGGATTTAATTTTGTTACCTGACATTCCAATTTTTTTTTCATTTTTCAAAGTCTCTATTGTGACTGATTATAGTTTTAGCACAAAATATCAATTGAAATTATTCAGGTTTTTCTTCATACATCAATTTTACAGTACTAGCTGTGTAACCTATTCATTATGGACAATTAATGTTGACTTGGGGTTTTCTGCTTCTGTTAAATTAGGTGTCCATCATTGGGGGAAAATATCTTAAAATAAGGAGACTTAGCTTTTCTGAAAATCACCACAAATGAGATCATTAAATTCAGCTACTTTTACATGAAAGAGTAATAATAATTTTAATTGAAGCTTTTCTTCAGTCTTGCTATGGAATGATAAATGAACCTCAGTTTGGGCTGAATTTAGAACAAGTTTAGTCTTTATGTAGAGAATCAATGTGTTTCTGAGATGAACACCCAATATTGAAACTATTTTCCCATGTCTCACTGCTACAAAAATTTTTATTGCATAAAGAATAGTTCATTAACAAGATATATGTTTGTCATATAACATACGTGAATTAGTGATTCAGAACATAGAGGATACTCTTACGTTGTAGTTCACAAATTTTGTGATGTATTGGCATCTTCTCGAGGGATGAAGCTAAAGATTACGGGCTACTCACTTGGTTTGTGTATTAATGCCATTGGTAGATAAGAAACCAAAATTTGATAACCATTTTCCTGAGACACCTCAATTATTTACTCATGATAAGCTTCTTTTAAGTTTCTTTGACATGGGAAACCATGGTAGCATAGTAATTTGTATTAATACTTCAAGTTTTATTTTTCCTTCAGTATGTATGTATGATATCCAGACAAAAGCCAGAGAATTTCTGGTAAAACATACACAACTTCATTTGATCCACTGGCATTTTGTCAGAATGAAAACAAACCTCAAGCTCTTAAAATATTTGTATATCTTACCTGTTTTATATGACATTTGGCTGTCTATTCTACTTTATTTCCTATCCCTTTCCTTCTGGATCATTTTCTTCAAGGTATGTTGTGTGGTTTAATTATTTACTATGCCCACCAAGTTTTTAAGCTAATACTTCTATACCTATTTTTCTTGTTTGTTTAAGATGATCATTCTGTCCTATTTTTTTCTATATAGGCCATTCTCTGTTCACACATTCCCTGATCATCCCATTCAACATAGCATGTACTTCCTTTTAAGCTCTTTTGACAGATGTCTTTCCATCCACAATTTCAGAATTCTTCACAATTCAAATATGTTATTTTAACTGCTTTAACTTAAATGATGAAATAGTATAGAATCTTGAGTTGAATCAATACATGAATTAGTAGATGCATATATATTCACAATTTGCTTACTATTTCTCAGAGTTCAGCCATTTATTCATTTATTCCTTGATTGTGTATATTTACATAGTTGAGTAGATAAATGTGTAGCAATCAGAGGATACATTAGAATAATTAGTTCTTTTTTTCCCCAATATGTGTGTACTGAGAATTAACTTGGGTCCCCAGGCTTGGTAATGTGTGTCTTTAGCAGCTGAATCATCTCATT
This sequence comes from Sigmodon hispidus, assembly GCA_004025045.1. Taxonomy (NCBI): domain Eukaryota; kingdom Metazoa; phylum Chordata; class Mammalia; order Rodentia; family Cricetidae; genus Sigmodon; species Sigmodon hispidus. The sequence goes on along the minus strand of PVIH01018052.1, from coordinate 10,537 downwards.
GGTCCCAAATTAATTACATTGTCTGGAAGTTTCTCTTTCTCTCCTGCCATAAGGAAATCATGTATTCTGGTATGCAGGCTCTCTCAGTCAGTTTTTTCATATGTGAATCATATTCAATCTGACTACTTCAGCTGATATAAAACCTTTTATTATTCAGGAGATTCTAAACACTTGAAACACAAGTACACACACATACATACACACACACACACACACACACACACATACACACACACACACACATACACATACACAAGCATGCTTGACCACACTGTTCAAAGAGTACATTTATTTTCATTGCAGGAAAATAAACTCTCATATATTATATACTACTGTTGTTTTTCTCTCAGATTATCAAGTCCACCTGAATCTAATTTATATTTTAATAATCATCAGTGACTGCATGGTCTCTCAATAAGTAACCCATAAACCACTAATGACCTTGGAAGGGCTTGCAGTGCCATAGCCCTGCCTCTGCCACAGCGGCTATATGAAGGTTTTAAACAAATCTCTATTGTTCTATATATCAGTACAACAATACAAAAGCCTGAAGCAGTGGCTGCAGTGGGTCAGACACTGAGGTGAAATTAAACTAGATTGAAGACGCAAAAAAGGAACACGCTGACAAGAATTTGGTGATGGAGATCCAGCAAGAAAGCATCTCTCTATAAATGTCCCAGATCCCACCAAAAAAAAAAAAAACCATGAAATCTGTAAGTCCCTCCTAACAACTTCCTGTGTGTCTCTATATTCAAATGTCTGTGTGCTCTATACTCTCTAATGACTAACTTTTGTCAACAAGTTGCTTATCAATCCTATCTTGATGAGTCCAAAGTTTTATATCTAAAGCACTTTCTATTAAAACTTGTATTACTAACATAAAAATACCTATTCAAACCATAAATCATTTTCTTAAATAAGCAACTCAAGCTTATGACTCTAAATCTTATAAACTTTTCATCATTTTAAGTTTCCTTTCAGAATCTGGTAACAATAAATATAGTATAACTATCTACTCTTCAAGCCTAATTAAAGACCTGAGAAGGATCAAATATTACCTGAGTAAACAGGAAGTGCAGAGCAAGCAACTTCTGAAAATATAGGAATGACACAGAAAGCTGGCTGTTTGAAATATAGCAGTGTGTACTCCTTGGGGTTATCAAGTAGGATCAGGACTGCAGATTAATAAAGGACACAGACACTCTGGTCATTCATTCAAAGAGAATGCCATATATTGAAGGTAAAACTTAGTCTTATATTCTAGGTACTTTCAAAGGTATAACACTGTAGAAATTTCCCCAGGCAGCTGGAAAATAAGTAACCAGGTAAACAACTGAAACTTCCTCATCTATCTTCCCCAGGCGGAAAGGCAGGAACAAACTGGACAGGGCATGGAGCTAGCAATCCATAGGTTGTGTCCTTCAAGGTTCAGAGTGCAGCTGAAGGTCAGAGCAAGGGCCTACATGTCCTGCCTTCCAATAACAAAATGACTAGGCCTAATGATATTAGGTGGCCCGAATATCAGACAACCTCTTACCCATCATGGGATGGTACCCAGCTCACAAACACACATCCAAGATCTTAGGTTGAGGCTATTCCCCAAAGCCTTACCAGTCATTGGCTCACTAGCCACTATTGGCAATGCTCAGCCAAATCTGAACATCATACTTCTCTTGAGCCAGAAAAAAATAACACTTGTCATGTGGCAAAATTGACCTGAGCCTGTGTTTTATGCTAGCAATTAAGTACAGCATGAGGATAATGTTTCCTGTGCAAAGAAGCAACCCCAAAGAAAAGGTGCCAGTCCAGTCTTTATGTCTTCCTGTAAACTGATGGCATTTTAGTCATAAGCCAATATTTGAGTAAAAAATCAAAAAATGCAAGCAATTCATTTTTTCTGAACTATGGCCAACTGCAAATTAAACTAGTATCTGCTTATTAAAATTATTCTAAATATTCAGGGCATTTTCAACCTGCTCAGGGAAGGCATCCACTGTGCTTTGCCACCATGGCAGTTTGACTCAGGAAAAAGCCTGAAGCAGCGGCTGCAAGAATCATAGAATCCTTCATGGGTCAATATAAGATGAGCTGAGAGACATTCTCTGGCAATGAGAGAGGCACACGAACCCCCATGGCCATTCTTTTAGGTCCCCAGCAGCACTTCAGGTGACACTCCTGCTCAGAAATAGTTCAAAACTCAAGATATATTAGAAGCATCATTTATCATCACAAAAAGCAAAGAAAATGTAAAGAAGACACAAGATAATCAGACTCAATCTATTCTGGCAGTTCCAATTAAATAGGTGACATACATAACTGCAATGAGGCTGAGTACCCCAATAGAAGTTAATTATGGATGGTGTAAGCATCCAGGGAACTTCTCAGAACAGTTAGCCCACAGTATAAGCAAACTTCACTCAAAACCCATACTACCCAGTCAGCATTAGCTGACTGGGGGAACTCAGGATAGGCTGTTGTACTTGAGTTAACATTGATGGCATTCACGCCTCATGAAATTCTTCCACCAAAGCCTTGGTAGCATTGGCATTCCTTAAGGCAATGCATCCAATCTTAATTAAAACAAAACAAAACAAAACATTGGAATCACAGTAAAATTTCACACATAGAGATATAAGCCTCGGACAAATCAGCTAGAATCATAGGCTTCCCCCATGGAATACATTAATGGAAAGAAGAAGGAGCCAGACAGAGCATTCAGCCCTGCTGGCATCAGCAATGGGGAATTCTTTACCAATGTCCACCGAATCTCTTGAAAACTCTAGGAGTATCCACAGTGCAGACCAAACTCTCAGGCACTCAAATAGGGTTGTCAGTAGCCTATGGTAAAACACAAGCAGACCCTCTCCCCTATACCAGAACTAAGTATGGTCCATGCCAAGTGCAATCAGCCAGGTTTTTCCTTTTAACGTGAGGTAAGGTCACATTGCTGGGCCTCCATTGTCTATCAGCTGTAGTATATGACTGAGAATCCACAGTTAAAAATTTAAAATAAAAACAATGAAGGATATATGTTCTTTCGACATGGCAGCATATTCCCACTTTGTTTCCCTTTGTTTCCCGGCCCTGAGGATTCTAAGAGATTCCAGTCTTATGGGAAATAGCAAAGATCAGCACAAAATTTAGCAATACTTTTATCTGTTTTAATGTCTTTTGGAACTCACATGTAAGCAATGGCTTTTAACATCCTTAACCATTTAAGCCTGTCATGCATATGCTAAGAATCTGGGGTCCATGACACTCAGGAACCTGCTAGGTAGCCTAAATTTTTAATAAAAGATGAAACACTTTACTCACAGGTGCAATACAGTTAGTTATTTCTTTTTCTTTTTTTTTTTAAAGATTTAATTATTTATGTATTATGAGTTCTCTATCTGCATGTATGACTTTATGTCAGAAGAGGGCAACAGATCCCACTAAAGATGATTGTGAGTCACCATGAAGATGCTGGGAATTGAACTCAGGACCTCTGGAAGAATCAGTACTCTCAACCACTGAGCCATCCCTTCAGCCCTGCTAGTTGTTTCTAAAAGAACAAGGATGCACGCCACATAATGGTTATCATTAAGACTAGCTGTTTGTGATTTAACCAGGCTTGAACTAGCTTCCGCACTGCTGGGGCCAGCTTCAGCATGTTCAGTGGAGAGTGCCAGGCTCTCCTGCTCCACTGTGCCCACTATGCTGAGCTCCGCTGAGCCCACACACATGGACTGCATGAGGTGGCAGCCTACATGAATGCACAGCTCTGACATCTTGGCGGCTCCGGGCCCCTAAGAAAAAATTTCCCAATCTCCTCTCACAAGAAATCTACTGAACCATGTTTTTCTTTCTTTCTTTCTTTCTTTCTTTCTTTCTTTCTTTCTTTCTTTCTTTCTTTCTTTCTTTCTTTCTTTCTTTCTTTCTTTCTTTTTCTACTGGCTGGGTCAAGCCTTTTTCCAAGGACACCCCATCCCCACCCCCAATCCCCAATCAGCCAGCACTTTCTGAATGGGCTTGGTAATCAAAATCACAAACATTGCCTGAAGCATCTTCCTGGCCCCAGAGGTTAAGCTGACCTAAATGTTCTGGGTTAGACCAGGTAATTGTGGAATGCAGCTACCTCCACACCCTGAGTTTAAGAGTCTCATGCTCTACTGACTCAGTGGACTCTTTTAAAAATTACATTCTACTCAAAGTCCCTTATAGATTAGGCAGACTTCTCATCCAAAAAAGGTTTGTGATAGCTCTGAAATCGGTCCTTTCACCTTCACATTGGCAATCAAAAGCACTTCTTTTCTTAAGCGCCAGCTGTGCAATCCTAGCCCTAAAGGAAACAACCAAAACTTTTTTTCTTTTCTCTTTGCTTGAATCTCCTCCTCAATTTTCAGTACAAACTTTAAAAAAAAAATTTGTGCAGTCTGTGTCTTAATAACGGTGCCCCGTTTCTTTTAAAATTGTAACTAGCTGTTTGCTTAAAACCTGTACTAAATTAGTGGCTCCCTCACAACCAAAAATACTTCAAAATACCTGAATCCACTCTCAACCAGCTTTCCAAGGGTGACCTCTCAGCTTGTGTCCCGCATTCCACATATCCAGTCAGACTCTGAACTGAAGGTTGCTCCAATTCATCCTCGAACTCTAGGATGGTTCATAAGCTCCTTCCCAATTACTTGACCTAACTGGGGTCTCCAAATGTAGTGGCATGTTATCCAAGATTGCTTTGCAATATTGGGGCACCCATCTTTGTTCTAAAGTCCTAGAATATATGACAGACTTTTCTGTGAAGCAAGAATTTTGAAGGATTGTTCTACATTGTGTGGGCAAGATTTCACAATTGACTTCTTTTGTGTCCTACATGTCACATTTGTACAGAATATAGTCAGTCAGCAGTCCAGAAAAGGACAATTTTTTGTCTCATGGTTTATTTTGCCACATTAAAAGAAAACTCCATATGGAAGATCTTTAATGCCCATCATCCTTTTTTTAGGTAGATTTAGGCTGGCAGGAGAAGATGTGTGGCATGTCATGAAAAGTTTATGTTATTAAAACATTTTAAATATCATATTCTTTATATATCTAAAATATATCTCTTTACAAACTTGGGAAAACATACTTAACATGACTACAAGATGGATTAATACAGATAGCTACTTCTAACCTCTCTTTCTTAATTATCATAAGTAGTGCCCTATAATAGCTCCCAAGAATTAAAACTCTACATTATAATTTAAATGAGCTATACAGTTACAATACATGAACAAGTATAAAACATATATATTATAACAAAAATAACCTTAAATTTGTACCATTATAAAACAATTCATAGCAATATAAAATATTTGAGAATAGTGGTTGCATTTTAGGTGAAAAGTACATTCCATAATCTACTGTTTTCTATCATTCCTATATCCCACTGTTTATCTTTTCTGTTTTTTTCCATTTTTTAATTATTATGAATACAGAAGTCACATTTTCTATCCTTGTATATCCTTATTCAAGGTCCCTTTCCCCTCCTACCACATCAGGTCATTCTCTCTTCTCCACATCTCCCCATCTTCCCCATGGGCAGGCGGTCCCAAGGTCCCAAGGTCCCAATATTGCTTAGTTCAGCCTCCACACCTACCAAGTCCAGTTTTCTCCCCCAACATCAAGACTGAGTCAGGTGTTCCTTTAGGGGGAGTGGGATCAAAGGGGTCAGTCCAAGGTGTTTCTGATCCCAAGCTATTCCATGGTTGTGGTTTGCAGCTTTGTTTTTTGTTTTGTTTTGATTCTTGTTTTTTCTTGTTGTTGTTGTTGTTTATAGTCCACTAATGAGAGAGTACATCCCCTGCTTATCTATCTGAGTTTGTGATACCTCACTCAGTAGGATATTCTCCAAATCCATTCATTTGCTTGCAAATTTTAGGATATCATTTTTTCTTACTGCTGAGTAGTACTCCATTGTGTAGATGTGCTACAGTTTGCTAATCCATTCTTCAGTTGAGGGGCATCTAGATCATTTCCAGGTTATTGCTATTACAAGTAATGCTTCTATGAACATAGTTGAGCTAATTCCATTGGAGTGTGAATGTGCATCTTTAGGGTATACAATCAGAAGTGGTATTCCTGAGTCCTTGGGGAGATTAATTCTCAGTTTTCTGAGAAACCACCATACGGCATTCCAGAGTGGCTGAACAAGCTTACACTCACACCAACAATGGAGGAGTGTTCCCCTTGCTCTGTACCCTCTCCAGCATAGGCTGTCATTTGTGTCTTTTATCTTAGCCAATCTGACAAGTGTCAGGTGGTATCTCAAATTTGTTTTGATGAGCATTTCTTTGATGAATGAAAATCATGAGCACTTTTTCAAGTTCCTTTCAACCATTCATAATTCTTATGCTGATAATTCCCTTTTTAGTTCTGAACCCCATTGTTTGATTGGGCTATTCAAGGTTTTGGGCTCTAGATTCTTGAGTTCTTTATATATCTTAGAGATCAGTTCTCTATCCCATGTAGGGTTGGTGAAAATCTTTTCCCACTCTATAGGCTGGCATTTTGTTCTATTGACAATGTCCTTGGCTTTACAAAAGTGTCTCAGTTTCAGGAGATCCCATATTGATTGTTGGTCTCACTGTCTGTGCCACTGGTGTTGTTTTTAGGAAGTGGTCACCAATGAAAATTTGTAGAAGTGTATTTCCCACTTTCTTTTCTATCAAGTTCAAAGTGGCTGGGTTTATGTTGAGATCTTTGATCCACTTGTATTTGAGTTTTGTGCAGTGTGACAGGCTCAGATCTATTTGCATTTTTCTACACACTACCATCCAGCTATGCCAACACCATTTATTAAAGATACTATCTTTCTTCCCTTGAATATTTTGGGCCTCTTTGTCGAAGATCAAGTGTTCATAGGTTTTTGGCTTAATATCTGGATCCTCAATTCTATTCCATTGATCCACAAGTCTGTTTTTTATGCCAGTACCAAGCTGTTTTTATTACTGTAACTCTATAGTATAACTTGAAGTTGGGGATGGTGATGCCTCCTGAGGTTCTTTTGTTGAACAAAATTGTTTTGGCAATCCTGGCTTTCCTGTTATTCCAAATGAAATTGAGTATTGTTCTTTCAAGGTCCAAAAAATATTGTGTTGTGATTTTGATGGGCAGTGCATTGAATCTGTAGATTGCTTTTGCCAGAAATGCCATTTTCACTATGTTGATCCTACCTATCCTGGAACATGGGAGGTCTTTCCATTTTCTGATATACTCTTTAATTTCTTTCTTCAGTGATTTAAAATTTTTGTTAAATACATCTGTTACTTCTTTGATTATAGTTACTCCAAGGTATTTATTACTATTAGCAGCTATTATAAATGGTGATGTTTCCCTTATTTCTTTTTCAGCCCTTTTATTTTTAGTGTATAGAAGGGCTACTGATTTCTTTGAGTTCATCTTGTATCCTGCTAATTTGCTGAGGGGGTTTATCAGTTGTAGAAACTCCATGGAAGAATTTTGTGGGTCACTTATGTATACAGTCATATCATCTGCAAATAGAGATTGTTTCACTTCTTTTCAATTTGTATCCCTTAGTCTCCTTTCATTCTCTTATTGTTTTAGCTAAAACTTTGAGAACTATATTGAATAGATAAGGGGAGAGAGGACATCGTTGTCTAGTTCCTGATATTAGTGGGATTGTTTTGAGATTTTCTCCATTAAGTTTGATGCTAGTGTCTGTGTCCTGTAGATCACCTTTATTATATTGAGATGTTGTCCTTTTATTCCTGATCCCTACAGAGCTTTTGTCATAAAGGAGTGTTGGATTTTGTCAAAGGCTTTTTCACCATCTAAGGTTATGATCATGTGGTTTTGTTCCTTTAGTTTGTTTATATGATGGATAACATTTACAGTTTTTCATATGTTAAACCAACCCTGCATTTCTGGGATGAAGCCTACTTGGTGGTGGTGGATGATATTTTTTATATATTGTTGTATACGGTTTGCCAAAATTTTGTGGAGAAATTTAGCATCAATATTCATGAGGGAAATTGGTCTGTAATTCTCCTTCTTTGTTGTATCTTTGAGTGTCTTGGGTATTAGGGTAATTGTGGCCTCATGAAAGGAATTTGGTAATATTCCTTCAGTTTCTACTGTGTGGAACATTTTGAGGAGTAATGGTAGTAATACTTCTTTGAATGTCTGGTAGAAATCTGCACTGAAACCATCTGGACCTTGGCTTTTATTTTTGGGGAGGCTTTTAATGACAGCTTCAATTTCCTTAAGGGTTATAGGTCTGTTTAGGCAATTAATCTGCTCATCATTTAATTTTGGTAAATGGTACCTGTCCAGATAGCTGTCCATTTCTTCTAGATTTTCCATTTTTTGTGGAACATAGATTTTTGAAGTATAATTTGGTAATTCTCTTGATTTTCTGGGGGTCCATTTCTATGTCACCTTTTTTATTTCTGATTTTGTTTATTTAAATACTTTCTCTCTCTCTGCTTTTTGATTAGTTTGGCTAAGGGCTTATCTATCTTGCTGATTTTCTCAAAGAACCAACTCTTTGATTCATTGATTTTTTTGTATTCTTTTTTTGTTTCAATTGTATTGATTTCAGCTTTAAGTTTGATTATTTCCTGCCATCTACTCCTTCTAGGTGAGTTTGCTTCTAATTGTTCTAAGGCTTTCATCTGAGCTGTTAATTCTCTAGTGTGGGATTTCTCTAGGTTTTTCATATAGGCATCTGGAGCAATAAATTTTCCTCTAAAACTGCTTTCATTGTGTCCCACAATTTTGGGTATGTTGTTGATTTATTTTAATTAAATTCTAGGAAGTCTTTGACTTCTTTCCTAATTTCTTTCTTAACCCAGAAGTTGTTCATTTGAGTGATATTTAGTTTCCATGAGTTGGTAAGCTTTCCTTGATATTTGATAGTGTTCAAATCTAACTTTAGGCCCTGGTGGTCCTATATGTTACAAGGAATTATTTTCATTTTTTTATTACTGTTGATATTTGCTCTATGATCTATATTGTAGTCCATTTTAGAGAATGTCCATGAGGAACTGATAAATATCTATATCGCTTTGCATTTAGGTGGTCGCTTTTGTAGATATCTATTAAATCCATTTGCATCATAACCTCTTATAGATTTCTTTTTTTCTGTTGAGTCTCTGGTTTACCTATCCAGGGGTGAAAGTGGGGTGTTGAAGTCTCCCAGTATAAGGGTGTGAAAATTTATGTGGGATTTGAGCTTTAGCAGTTTCTCTTTTACATAGGTAAGTGCCCTTATTAGAGCATAATATTAGAATATTAGGGGCATAAATATTCAGGATTGAAATCTCCTCTTGGCCAATTTTTCCTGTGATGAATAAGTAATGACCAACTTGGTCACTTTTAATTGCTTTTAGCTTAAAGTCTACTTTGTTAGATATTAGAAAGACAACCCTGGCTTGTTGCTTAGGACCATGTGACTGTATAATCTTTCTCAACCCCTTACTCTGAGCCTGTGTCTGCCTTTGTGGTTGAAGTGTGTTTCTTGTAGGCAACAGAAGAATGGCCTGTGTTGTTGTTTCCATCATGTTATTGTGTGTCTTCTTATAGGTGAGTTGAGTCCATTTGATATTAAGACATATTAGTGATCACTGCTTGGTATTTCCTGCTAATTTTGGTGGTAACTTGTTTGTATTTCCTTTCTCTGGGGTATTCTTCTGTGGGATTATTGATTGTTTGTGATTTCATGTGTATATCTAGGGTCCTTAGTTTGGAGTTTTCTCTCCAATGTTTTCTGTAATGCTGACTTGGGAGATAGATATTGTTTCAGTCTAAGTTTGTCAAGAAATATCTTGTTTACTCCATCTACAGTAATTGATAATTTTGCAGGGTATAGTATTCTAGTTTGACATCCATGCTTTTTTAGCATCTGTATAACTTCTAACCAAGCCCTTCTAGCTTTCATCGTTTACATTGTATAGTTAGGTGTTATTCTGATGCGCCTGCCTTTATAAGAAAGTTGGCCCTTTTCATTTGAAGCACTTAAATTTTTTTTCTTTGTTCTGTATGTTTTGTGGCTTGATTATTATGTGGCGTGCTGACTTTTTTAGAGGTCATATCTATTTGGTGTTCTGTAAGGTTCTTGTATCTTTATAGGCATTTTCTTCTTCAAGTTAGGAAAGTTTTCTTCAATGATTTTATTGAATACATTATCTGCGCCTTTTAACTGGTATTCTTCTTCTTCTTCTATTCCTATTATTATGAAGTTAGGTCTTTTCATGGTGTCCCAGATATCCTGAACATTCTGTGTTATAGCTTTTTTGGTTTCAGTATTTCCTTTGACTTATATATCTATTTTAGCTACTCATATTCCCCTTAGATATTCTCTCTTCCATCTCTTGGATTCTGTTGGTTATGCTTGTATCTGTAGTTCCAGCTTTTTTCTTCAGGTTTTTTATTTTCCTCTTTGCCTCATTTGTGCCTTTTTATTGCTTCTATTTCAGTTTTTAGTTTCTGGCATTTTTCTTTCATTTTTTGGTTTACTTTTTCTTGGTTTTCTTTCAAAGATTTGTTCATCTCT
>PVIH01018051.1:0-39781 GCA_004025045.1 Sigmodon hispidus | reverse complement strand
CTACCTTTGGAGGGTTTAGTTCCTTTTCCAGATAGTTTCCCAGAAACTATGGAGCTCCCCAGAGCTTCAGCCAGCCATCTCTGTATGTCTCCTCCTCATAATCCCTTTCCCTTTGCTCATATACACTCTCCTCTCTCTCTCTCTCTCTCTCTCTCTCTCTCTCTCTCTCTCTCTCTCTCTCTCTCTCTCTCTCTCTCTCCAGCTGGACCTGGAGCTCGACCTCTGCTTCTGCTTCTATTTATTCCTGGCTGAAGGTTCTTTAAGGACACATATGGTGGTTATTTATTTGATTATAAGGGAAGTCCTGTTTAGGCACCCCCTGCACTATTGGTAGAATCCTAGCCAGGGACAGCCTGTGAGTTCTTGGAGGTTTTCCTAGCACCAGACCTCTTTCCAACTCCACATCGGCTTTCTCTATCAAAATATTCATCACTTTTTTCTTCCTTTTCATTGCTCTTCTCATTCAACCATCTCCTTCTCTCATGAGTTGTTCCCACCTCTCTTTGGTCCCTACCTATTATGATCCCAATTTGCTCAGGCGATCTCTATTTTCTCTTCCTGGGGGATCCTGGTTGTCTCTCTTAAGTTGCTTTTGATCCCAAGGTATTGAGGGGCTATGGTTTGCAGCTTGTATATTCTTTACTATTTGTCTAAAATCCACTTGTGAGTGAGTACATCCCATGCCTATATTTCTGGGCTTGTGATACCTCGCTTATGAGGATATTCTCCAAATCCATCCATTTTTCTGCAAATTTTAGGATGTCATTTTTTTAATGGCTGAGTAGTACTCCATTGTGTAGATGTACCACAGTTTGTTAATCTGTTTTTCAGGGGCATCTAGGTTGTTTCCAAGTTCTTGCTATTACGAATAATGCTGCTATGAGCATAGTTGAGCTAATATGGGGTTAAGAATGTGTATCTTTTGGGTATAGGCCTAATAGTGGTATTGCTGGATCATTGGGGAGATTGATTCCCAATTTTCTAAGGAACTGCCATACTGCTTTCCAAAGCAGGTGTGCAAGTTTACACTCCAATTCACAATGGAGGAATGCTCCCCTTGCTCTGCTTCCTTTCCAGCATAAGCTGTCATCTGTCTTTTTTATCTTAGCTATTCTGACAGGTTTAAGCTAATATCTCAGAGTTGTTTTGATTTGCATTTCTCAAATTGACGTTGAGCCATTTTTTAAGTGCCTTTCATCACTTAAAGAATTTGTTATTCTTCTGTTGAAAATTCTCTTTTTAGCCCTAAACCTCACTTTGCACAAAAGTACAGGAAGAACATAAGTGAAATCAGTGTCTGATTTTGATAAACAATACTTCTTGTATCCAGAAAAGAGTCCACTGGACATAGTACATCTGGTGTATGCATCAAAGCACAACAGGTATTGTTACCTGAACAAGAATTCTTAGAGATACAGCCAGTCAAAATTCTTTGGATGAGGTAGGGGGTGCCAATACTTCATCCAACTTGCAGATGATGGCTGCAGAAGGAGGTACTCTCATTTGAGGATGTATTTGCTGACAGGTGGCTTATATCACAGTGGATGACCACATGTTCATATGCTTAAGGGATGTAATTATTGGACTAAGGTGGTTATTGTGGTGTAATGCTCTGTATGCTGTAAATTAACTGATTTGGCCTATGTAGAGCTCCGTAGAAGTTGGTGGAGAATGAGAGGGCAGGCAGGTAGGAAGAAGGGTGGAGTTAGTCAGTCTCCATCCGTTCCCCGAAGTAGAAGCATGTAGGAATCCAAGTGAGCCATGAGCTGGGACACGTGGTAGAAAGAATAATAGAAATGGGTTGATTTAAGATGAAAGAGCCAGCTAGTAATGTGCTTGAGACATGGGCCAAACAGTATGAAGTAATATAAGCGTCTGATTCATTTCTTTAGGGGACAAAAGCCCCCACGGACCAGGTTCCAAACTGCCGCCATGGGCTGGTCACAAACCTCCGGGCCCATAATGGACGTTGGGAAAAACTTTCTACAACAGGTTATTTCAAACAAAGTAAAAGAAGACATGAAGCTGGGCAGGGCAGATGCTATGGATGCACTTGGGAAGTCTGTAAGAGTTGGTAGTGGATGGATGTAATCAATGCATATTTATAACGGTATATAGAACTTTCAAACAATAAAATATATATATATGTAAGATAGAAAGCAGAATGCAGGAAATAAAGCTATGAACAAAGGGTGATACTGCATTTGAAGGCTCTTAGAAAACAATATAGCCTATTATTGCATTATATGCACAGAAAAGGCTGGCTAATAGAAATGTGATTTATTGTAGAAATCCAGGAAAAGAAGCTTAAGAGACATTTTTTTATTTAATTTTATTTTACATATCTGCCACTGTTCCCCATCCTCCAGTACCTCCAAGTTCTCACTCAGCCTCGCCCCACCCAACCCCTCCATTCATTCCCCAAGGAGGACAAGGAGTTTTAAGGTGGGTCAGTTCAGTCTGGCATATCCAGTTAAGGTAGGTCCAAATCCCTCCTCCCAGTATTAAGGATGGGCTAGGTGTTCCTCTGTAGGGAATGAGCTCTAAGATGTCAGTTCATGCACCAGGAACATACTCTAATCCTACTGTAAGAGGATCCACAAACTGCCCACGCCATTTGACAGTCATCTACCTTTGGAGTGTTTAGTCTTTTCCCTAAAGGTTCTTCTGCAATTGTTTCTGAGTCAGTGAGTTTCCAATAATAGCTCAGGTCAGCAGTCTCTGTGGGTCTCCTCCTCATAATCCTGATTGCTTTGCTTACATATTCTCTTCTCTCTCTCTCTCTCTCTCTCTCTCTCTCTCTCTCTCTCTCTCTCTCTCTCTCTCTCTCCAGATAGACTAGGAGCTAGATAGACCTGGTGCTTAGATCTCTGGTTCCACATCTATCCATTACAGGATGAAGTCTCTATAATGACAATTAGGGTGGTCATTCATTTGATTATATTGGAAGTCCTGTTTAGGCACACTCTCTATTGCTTGCAGTCCTAGTAACGGACAACTTATGGGTTCTTGGAGATTTCCATAGCACCAGGTTTCCTTCAACCCCACAGTGGCTTCCTCAATAAAGATATCCATTTCTTTGTTCTGCCTCTGTGTTGCTCCTCTCACTCAACCATCTCCTTCTCTCATGATTTGTTCTCAGCTCCCCTTGCTTGCTTCCTGTTATGAGCCCAATTTACTCAGGAGATTGTCTCTATTTCCCCTTTCCAGGGGGAATCCCTGGATGTCTCTTTGAAGTTTTTTCTTTCACCTAGCTTTTTAGGAGTTGTGGTTTGCAGCCTGGATATTCTTTGCTTTTTGTCTAAAATCCACTTATGAGTGAGTGCATACCATGTCTATCTTTCTGGACCTGTGTAACCTCACTCAGGATGATACTCTTCAAATCCATTCATTTGCTTGCAAATTTTAAGGTGTCATTTTTTAACTGATTAGTAGTACTCCATTGTGTAAATGTGCTATGCTTCATTAATCCATTCTTCAGTGTATGTCATGAATTATACATGAGAAAATGCTTCCATGTAGAAATATCTTTGTCTCAAGAAAATGAGAGACAATGGTTAGAAAAATAAATAATATTTACAGGAAAATAAATAACATTAAGGTAAAGAAAACTAAATCACTGTAATTGTAAAGAATGAATAAAGCAGTTAGTGTAATGCCAGAGAGATAGATGAAGAATGAATGTTTGCATGTTCCATTGTCTAAGTTATCTAACTTAAATTGAAAAAGAGATTTTTCTCAGAGAATGAGGCAAGTTCTGGCTCATTTTCTATATAATTTTGAGTTACATCTTCAAATGCAACTTAAAAAGGACTTGTACAGTTCTAATCTAGAGAAAAAGATCTGTCCCACTGTTCAATATATTAACTTCCAACAATTACATTGCACTTCTGTAAAGATGCTATTCAATGAAACCTAAAAATTCAATTCCAGACAGAAGTTAGGCTTTTGTCTGTTTTAGATTTATGATTCCTAGGAAAAAAATGAGAGGAAATGAATTAAAAGAAAATGTCATACAGCACATTGCTATTATAACATAAAACAGTAGAACTTTTCACCAAATATTGGTGACAATGTAAACTTGCAACGACTTTGGGAGACAGATGGGCAGTTTCTTGAAACAGACTCTTAGAGACTTTTTTAAAGTCTTCTTTTACTAGTTTTCTTTATTTTTTTTAATTTGGTCTACAGTTGGCAGTGTGTGGTGACCTATTCTTAAATGTCAGGTCTTAGAAATCACATTCATTATTTACTCAAATTAATCAAAAGCTTGTGGCTACCATGGAATTTTCAAACAAGCTTTGATTGTAGCTCAATTATCACAACTTAAAAAAGTTGAGATATTTCCAGAAAGTGAAGGGATAAATGAGCTTCAGTTTGTTTAGGTGATTTTTAATAAAACATAAATTATGAAATAAATGACTATAGGCTAGTGAAAGAATGTAATTGGAAAGGATATATGTGGTTTGACTTAGAGACATCTAGGGAAAAACAAAACTATAGAGACAAGAGAAAATCAGTAAGAGCCAGAGTTTGTTGAAAGAAGAATATGAAATGTGCAGAGGGTGTAATTTTATGTTACTAAAAAGACATTGATTGTTTTTAATATTTATTCATTTATTTGTTTATTTTTGTTTTCTTGATACAAGGTTTCTTTGTAAAATCTCCCCTACCTATTGTAGAACTCATTCTGTAGACCAAGCTAGTCCAGAACTTACAAGATTCACCCCCTGAGTGCTGGCATTAAAGGTGTACACCACTGCCACCCAACAACATTGGTATTTTTTATGATTGATATTTGTCATATATTTAAGTGAATGTGTATATATATGTGTGTGTGTATATATATGCATATATATGTATGTAACAGTAACAAAGAATAATATATATATATATATATATATATATATATATATATATATATACAGCCAATGTTAGAATGGATCACATTTTGAAAAGTGAAGATTTGTTAATGCATGGTCAGACGTAAAATTTGTATGCCTTTTGTAAGTTTTGATTAAAAATAATAGAAGCTATGATTCAGGAAGAGGTGAGTGTGAGGACTTGTGACTCTGTAACTTCTTCTTAATTTTGCTATATATCTAAAATTGAACTTTAAAATGATTCCCAATTTTTATCCACATATTTGCCGTATTTAGTAGTAATGATGGACAACCTAATAAAATTTAATTTGGTAGTTTTAGGATATTAAAACCTAAATGTTTTCAAAAAGGGCTAAGAAGTAATAGGAATAATTACTCTCTATAATTTCAGTTCTTCATATGCGTATCTACTCTCTGAGTCAATATTGACCTTTGTTTCTACTTGACTGTGAAACAAAGAAAATCTGCATGAATCAAACATAGATTATCAGCTTGCAAACTGTGTCTTAAGAAGCTAAGAGCACAGTGTTTTACATATAGACTGAGTGCGCAATTATTTGTGTAAGAATAAAATTGCCAAGCTTTATCCTCAGAAATTCTAAGCAAATCCCAATCAAATAAATGTCAGCAGACATGCTAACTTGAAAGAAGCAAAGTTCACAGGTTCTCACCCACAGGACTACAGAACACTAAATAATGCTGAGAGAGAAATAATCTTTCTTAGTGATGACCCACATAATTGTTTATCCAATACTAAATGGTCAGCCCTGAAATCACATACATACAAACAACACTAAATAGGCTGAGCATGTTGCATTTACATATTTGGGCACGTGTTGGTGTGTATTAGGCATGTATGTTTTTATTTATGTGTATGCATGTAACAGTAACAAAGAATAAACAACTATGATTTCTAAGAGGGAACATAGAATGGGGTACAGCAGGGTAATTGAAAGCAAGAAAGAAAAAAGAGAAAAGCAAATTATATTTTAATTAAAAAAAAATTGGCATAAGTAGAAAAAAATGTAATGAATTTTATTAATAAAAATGTTCACTTACATGATATCCTGAAGAAAATGTTCACCCATTGTCATGTGCAACCTTGCCAGCAAGGAAGATGCAACACCAGATCCTTCTCTCCAGCAGCTTTATTCAGGACCTTGAACAATCTTCTGGCTTCTCCCCCGAGGGGGAAGCCCGCTCGTGGCTAAATACCCTCTGGGCCTCCAATTCTGGTAAGCCACGTGGACATCGCCCATAGGTCCTAGGACGCGGAAGCAAGCCACCATCCTCGCCTACAGCCAATAAAGAGTTGTTTACTCCCGAGAGCACTCGCCCTCGGGAAGGTGGAAGGTGGAAACTGGTGCCATCTTTAGGGCGCACTACAACGCAGCTCTCTACGGTTCCCCCTTCTTTATTAAAAAAGGCAGGTAGAAGCAGAGGTCTAGTCTCTGAAGTGCAAAAGGAACATGTACAGGTATCACTCCAGGTGTCATCCACCCAGACAATCCCTGACCCGTCCGACACCCTTTTTCACAGAGGCAGGCAGTTGGGTGTCATCCTGCATTCAACCAGACATACTCCTCATGAGTTCCCATAAGCCAGAGTGCTCACGTGCAGTGCTAAGCCTCGCATCCTGCAAAACATTCTTAAGGCTTCTCCTTTAAGGAGGCCAAGCAAACTTGTGGGGACTGACCGACTCCAATGGCTGAAAATGCTTGGACAACCGTGGCTGCATTGTGACACTGAAGGAACCTAACATGGCAAATGCACCACAGGCAAACTAGGAATATCAGCACCATCAGGCCTGCCAGAGCTCCCATTCCTGCCCACTCTTTCTGGTGATCCACAGTGGTGGAGAACCAGGACGCCAGTCCTTCTGCCAGGTCCGAATCCCCTCTGGTAGAATTAATGGTCACAATGGCCACTCTCAGCTGGGTCATCAAGTTTTCAAACTCACCTGTCCAATTTCCTAAAAGATAACTTGACAACTGCTTAGACAAATTTGCAGCATGAATAAAATTCTGATAGTGTACACTAATCCCACATAATCCTGGAAATTCCATTCACAGCCAAGCTGGGCCAGCTGCCAAAGAGTATCAATCTTCTTGGACCAGGTCGATCCTTTGATTAATAACCATCAAGCCCACTTTTCACTGGGCCATAAGATTCTTTTGTATGTCTAAGGCCCGTACTACATTAGCCGAGACCGCATTCAAAGTCTGTGCAGTCTGCACGATATGGCTCATGGCTCCCATGGCAGCCAATGAAATGGCTGTGATTATGACAAGCACTTATCTGCACCATCAGGGTCAGCAACAGGAGCTTCTGTATCGTCTGTTCTCCCGCCTCATTTTCCTTTTCCGATTGAATCTTCCTGGTCAGATGCTCCGGTACCCAAACTGGATCATTTCTATCCTGGGGGAAAACACAAACAGATGCTCTTGCCCATATTAAAACAGGGTCCGGGCTACACCAGAGGCCTATGAGGATGTCTTTCCATTTCACCAGTCCTTTCTGCATAGTGCCTAGATTGGCATGCTGGTCTGCTGCCGCAGCCCCATGGGCATCCAAATTTAAAAAATTAAGAGTAAAGAGAGCTAGGGAAAGTCTTTCCTTTGGGGTACAGCCATGGCCTATTCCCCCTTTCTGTTTTATGAGGCATTCCTTGAGTGTGCGGTGAGCTCTTTCCACTATGCCTTGCCCTTGGGGGTTATAGGGCAGGCCATGGATCTATTGCCCTCCCATCTGTGCACAAAAGGTTGTGAATTGATGTCCGGTATATCCTGGGCCATTATCAGTCTTATGCTGCATTGGTTTTCCCCAGGCTGCCCATGCCTCAAGGCAGTGAGCGATAACATTACACCTTTTCTCTCCACTTAGGGCGGTGGCATGGATAATACCAGAACAGGTGTCAACTGACACATGCACATATTTGAGGTTGCCAAATTCAGAAAAATGTGTTACATCCATTTGACAGACTTTAAGAGGGAGCAAACCCCGGGGGTTAATTCCCAATGATGGGGGATGCTGAAACTCCACACAATGTGAACAATCCAAAACTATTTGCCTGGCTGTTTGCCTAGAAAGCTGAAATTTATTTTGCAAAGTTCTGGCATTAACATGGTATAACTGATAAAATTCTGTGGCTTGTATAATGGGGGTGGCAGTAAATACCCATTCTTACCACGTGGCGGCATCCACTAGGGCATTGCCTTTGCTCAGAGGCCCAAGCAAGCCAGTGTGGGCTCTAATGTGTTGGAGGAAAACTTCTTAGAGCGGTTCCTAATAAGATCCTGTGACTGAGAGAATAAACCTGCAACTGTACTGTAAGATCTTATAGGACCCGCCACCTCAAGAATTTTCAAGGCATTAACAACATAAACTGAATCAGAAATCAAATTAAATGCACAAGAAAAGGTTTTAAAAACCTCTAATACTATTTGAAGTTCTATTATTTGAGGGGTTCCTGGCGCAAACTGGCATTGTACTGGTGATTGGCCTTGGGCCATGTATGCCCCTACTCCGGTCTTAGAGCTGTCTGTAAACACATTAATTGCACCAGGAATAGGTTCTGTAGCTGTCACCTTTGGAAAAACAACAGGATGCTCCTTAAAGAAAGTCATTAATGGGTGTTGTGGATAGTGGTTGTCTATTCGCCAGGGAAGGAGATTGGAGTATAGCTCAGTCATCAATGGTGGCACACAGCACAGAAATTTGCGCTGCAGTGAAAGGCACCACGATGCTCTCAGGGAGCAGACCAAAAAACTGTAAAGCCTGTTAAAGACCCTGCTGGGCCAACTCAGCAACAGCTGTGGGGTAATGCTAGATGCTCTTATTTGGGGAAACCTTGGGGTGTATCCATAGCACAGGTCCTTGTTGCCACAGCACCCCTGTGGGTTTTCTAAAGGTAGGCAATATACATAGCAACAACTTCTGATTCTCTTGTACTCGCATCAAACATGCCTGTCTTAACCTATCTTCCACCAACTGTAGCGCTTGATGCGCTTCTTTGGTAAGATGCCTAGGGGAATCTAGGGCAGTATCACCTTTAAGAATGTCATATAGGGGTTTTAACTCATAATTTGCCAATTTTAAAAATCCCCTAACCCAAGTTATATCCCCTAATAATTTTTGATAATCGTTCAAAGTCTTAAAATTGTCTTTTCTTATCTCTATCTTTTGGGGCTGAACTACTTGAAGAGCAATCCTTGCTCCCAAATAATCAACAATCTGAGTCAATTGTACCTTCTTGGGGGTAATAAAGAGCCCTTGGTGCTGGAGTGCTTTCACCAGCACTTCATGGGCCTCTTCTACCTTATCTCTCTGTTTTCCCACTAACAGTACGTCATCCATATAATGGACGCAGTGCACCTTAGGAAACACTTCATGCACTGGTTGCAGGGCATGCCTCATGTATAGTTGACACATAGTAGGGCTATTGGCCATCCCTTGAGGTAATACAACCCATTCAAATCTTTGATAAAGTTCCTCGTGATTGTAGGAGGGGACAGTGAAGGCAAATCTTCCAAGTGTCCTTGGGATGGAGCGGTATAGAGAAAAAACAATCCTTAATATCCACTGCAATAAGATGCCATTGAGAGGGCAAGGCTATTAACAGTGGAAGGCCTTGTTGAACTGGGCCCATAATCTGCATCTGACTACTTATGGCCCTTAAATCATGTAGCAATCTCCATTTTCCCGATCATTTCTTAATCACAAATACAGGTGTATTCCATGGCGAAGTAGAGGGTATGTTGTGCTTCTGTGCTAGCTGTTGCTGCACTAGTTCTTGGGCTGCTTTCAATTTTTCTAAAGACAGGGGCCACTGAGGGACCCATACAGGTTTCTCAGTTTTCCAGGTGATGGGAATGCCATCCTCAGTGGCCCCTATGAAAAACCCAATCCTTGCCTTGGCACTCTATATTGAGGCATGACAGGGTCCTTCCTACCCTGTAAGCACTTTCCTAAACCAAATTCTGGGCGAAATTCCATGTCTTTTATCATCTCCTGGGATGTCACTGAATATTCATTGCAAAGCTTAAAGCCCATGTCTTGTAATAGGTCTCTCCCCCAGAGTGCAATGGGTAAATTAAGCACATAAGGTTGTATTCTGCCTGAGTGACCTTCATCACTTCTCCAGGAAAGTTGTCTTGCACTAACTTCAGGAGCATTGGCGTACCCCAAGCCTTGTAAGGTTTGTGAGGAGGCCTGAACCAGCCAACTGGAGGGCTAATCCTTCCTTGCTATAATGCTTTTGTCAGCACCAGTATCTAACAGTCCTAGAATCCTTTTATTATCTACTGTTAAGGTTAGTATGGGTCGCTGATCCAGATCTATGGACAAGAATGTGAAGTCTGTGCCCATGGACCCAAATCTCCCTTTTTTCCTTTCTTTCTGAGCGGCAGGGTAGCGGCCATGTAGGCTAGGAAGAATCACTAATTGCGCTATTCTATCACCTGGAGATATAGCAGTAATCCCTTTCGAGGATTCCACCATTATCTTCACTGTTCCTGTATAGTCTGGATCTATTATGCCTGGGAGAACTCTAAGGCTTCTTGCTTCACTGCATGCCCCATCAGATCTTTCCTCTTTTAACTGTTCTAAAGTGGCTTGACCCCCTTCAATTGCCTCACAGCACCTCTGATCTTCCAAACAGCCTCAAATCACCCTCCAAATGGATCTCACGTCTGCCTTTAGAACTCCCTGCTCATAGGCAAAGTCTAAATATCGCCCTAACTTCTCCCAGGAGGACACCGTTAGAATGCCCGTAACAGCAAACCACGGAGCTGCAATGTAAAAATCTCTCTAATGTGCTTACCTTAATTTTCAGACCTTTAGTTTGTAACAACTCCTATAGAGCTAGAAAAATTGGATATGAGGTTGAAGACCCCATCCCTAAAATAAAATACTCCTTATTTTAAAAATCTTTTCTGAGCCTTTACCAAACAGCCCCAGCTTTGCTATTGCTGTTACTTTAAGCTCAAGTTTGCAATAATTGTTACTTTCACTTTAAGCCAAAATTTGCAACTGCTGTCTGCTGTTACTTTCACTTTGAGCCGAAACTACTGTTACTTTTACTTTGAGCTGAAACTGCTGTTACTTTTACCTTGAGCTGAAACTGCTGTTAATTTTACCTTGAGCTGAAACTGCTGTTACTTTTACTTTGAGCTCAAGGTTGCCATGAGTCCACAGCTGCAAGAAGTTACACCCATTCGTCAGTGAGCTCCCTCTTCTCTGCCATTATCTACAGGTCGGAGCTACTCGCTAGCACCAAGAAGTTACACCCACTCATTGGTGAGCTCCCTCTTCTCCGCCTTTTCTTATCTATAGGCCGGAGCTACCCCACTTTAATCGCGGATCCTACTTTACCTGGGACTTACCGGTGCACCCCCTGACTGCAGAGAGTTCT
The DNA here is from genome assembly GCA_004025045.1 of Sigmodon hispidus. NCBI lineage: Eukaryota > Metazoa > Chordata > Mammalia > Rodentia > Cricetidae > Sigmodon > Sigmodon hispidus. The sequence continues at coordinate 28,486 of PVIH01018051.1, read as the reverse complement.
GAATCCTGTCGTTCATTGGTGCTAGTGTTGTTCTTGTTCCAGGGTTTCAGCACCACTTGTCACGCGCAACCTTGACAGCAAGAAAGACACAATACCAGATCCTTCTCTCCAGCAGCTTTATTCAGGACCTTGAACAATCTTCTGGCTTCTCCCCCCCCAGGGGGAAGCCCGCTCATGGCTAAATACCCTCTGGGCCTCCAATCCCGGTAAGCCACGTGGACATCGCCCATAGGTCCTAGGACGCGGAAGCAAGCCACCATCCTCGCCTACAGCCAATAAGGAGTTGTTTACTCCCGAGAGCACTCGCCCTCAGGAAGGCAGAAGGCAGAAACCAGCGCCATCTTTAGGGTGCACTACAACACAGCTCTCTACAACCCACATAAAATAAATCATTATGACAGACAGAACTACCAGCTTATCTACCACACCAAATATGTACAAAATAATATCTGTGCATCTCTGCATCTGCCTTCATTAGTTGCTGGATGAAGTTTCCATGATGACAGGGTGGTCATCAGTTTAATTACAGACAAGAATGGTGTGGGCAGTTTGGGAGGACTCTGGCGATAGAAACAGAATTTATTCCTAGTATATGAACTGGCTTCTTTTTTTATGAATAAAGTCTCATTTTTTTATCCATGTATCCCCTTGTTCAGACTCCCTTCCCCCTCCCACCCCTCCCAGACACTCTCTCTTCTCCCCATCACTTTGTCTCCTCCCCAGCAAGGGCAGGAGCTCCCAAGGTCTCAAGATGGCTTAGTTCAGCATCCACTCCAGGCAGATCTGCTTTCCTTACCCCAACATCAAGACTGGGTCAGGTGTTCCTCTGGAGGGAATGGGCTCCAAGGTGTCGGTTCAAGGTGTTTCAGATTCCAAGCTGTTCAGTGCTTGTAGTTTGCAGCTTGGGTATGCTTTGCTTTTTCTTTAAAGTCCACTAATGAGTGAGTACATCTCCTGCTTTTCTTTCTGGGATTGTGATACCTTGATCAGGAGAATATTCTCCATATCCATTCATTTGCTTGCAAACTTTAGAATATCATTTTTTTCTTACTACTGAGTAGTACTCCATTGTGTAGATGTATCACAGTTTGTTAATCCAATCCTCAGTTGAGAGGCATCTAGATTGTTTTCAGGTTCTTGCTATTATGAATAATGCTGCTATGAACATAGTTGAGCTAATGCTTTTGGAGTGTGAGTGTGCATCTTTAGTGTATATGTCTAAGAGTGGTATTGCTGGATCCTTGGGGAGATTCATTTACAGTTTTCTGAGAAACTGCCATAACAGGTGCTGTAGGCTTTTCTTTGTCTAAGGCCATACTACCCTGATATAGGGATACCTTGCTCAGCCTTGATACTGGGAGAGGGGCTTGGCCCTGCTTAAACTGGATATGCCAGAAAAGTAACTACAAGAAAGTAGGAAAGATTTCTCTATAAACCTAGTTCTGCAGTAAATGCACCTCTTTACTATTATGTAGCTCCATGTTCTTGACGCAATGCAATGAATGCAGTGTGAGTTGACATGGACCTTTCTCCTCTACAGTCAACCACTCTAAGCTTTTAAAAGAATGCTTCTTCAGGGTAAATTGTTAATTCGGAAGTCAAGGATTCATAATCAGCAAAGATCAGCAAAGGCAGAACTTGAAAGGTAGGGGTGAAGAGACATTGGATGGAAGCTGCAGGTTCTCTATCCCAGCATATTTGCATCCCAACCCTTTTCTACAGCAAGAATGTGCATTGGAATGTGGCAGATTTGTTCTACTAGTATTTCTCGAGCTCTCAGGATTCTAAAATAAGAAACTCCTTCCAGTTCATCAAAACTTTATCCCAACAGAAAGCAATTAAAATCACACCAGTGGGTATATTGGAGAGACCATGCAAAGGACTGAAAGACTTCTAAGGTTGTCAACAGATGTGAGAAAATGATGAAATACAGGTGTGGGAGCAAAACCCCAAACCAAACTGCTTATTGTCCCGTTGCAGATCTGACTTTTGTAAACACTTAAAACATGGTAAATAAAATTAAAATTTTCTTACCTAAAATTGATTTTTTTATTTCTACATACTAATATTTAACATATATATAAAAGTGTTTGAGGAAAGATATTGTTTTGTTACCAGTGTGAATTAGAGAAAAATAGTAAGTACCTAGTTGCTGTTTGAACTGACATTCACTCTAAATTCTTCAGCTTAGCAGGAGTCTTGGTTTTGAATGGACATCACTATACAAGGGTGTCAAAAAGAAAAGGATAATAAAATATGGAATTCTGACTATGGCCTTGGGCCTGACTGAGCTCTGGCATACAGAGACTTAAGTATCCTGGAAGGAAGTTACATGCCTGCTGCATTTTGGCTTAGTGGTGACTGTGGGTTTTATAAGTGCTTTGTATTGTTTGTTTCAAGATCTGGTTACTGGGAAGAATCAAGTTTGTTTACTTTCAAGGCACATCTCAGCAGGAAATCAAAAGCAAATAAATATATCACATTTAAGAAAATTATCTTAGCACATTTATAAAATCCAAGATGTTGAAAGAAATGTTTGGAATCTTAATTGCTGTATTTCACAAATAGCAAAAAAAAATGGTTAAAGCATCAGACAGTATAATTTTATGTTTCTTTTGGTAATACAAAAGTGGAGTGCTTTAGAGGAGGAAATGGCTTTTCTGTAAAAGATCCTTGTTTTTGAGTGAGGTGAAAGCCATTGGTTTTCATATGCAAATCAATAGAAAAGGGTAGTTACTAACCTTTTCAATTTAAAAAGAAATCTTTTTTATTTTCATGCTTCTTATTTCACATGAATAGAAATATAAAAAAGAGTTAGAATTTTGGTTTTATTTCAGTGTGAGAGCTTTGCAGATGCTAACTTACATTGCATAGGGACTCTGCTGTGTGTCCTGAAACTTGGGCAAAGTTCAGGGAAGAATGGTTTTCCTTTGACTGAGGTATTTAAGAAAGTGAAGGCAGCAGCATGAGTGATGTATTGCTGACTTTTCATTGCTATAGAAAATACCTGATGTGAATAAATTATTGAAGGGGGTTAAGGATTACCCTTCAGGATATTGAAACCGAAATTAGGAAAGGGGAGTCCTTCTATCTAGCTTTTGGGTATGTTGGATGGTCATTATAGGAAACTAGTGGCAGAGAAAATTGTTCATATTTTTCCAAGAAGCAAAATAAGTAAATAAATAAATAAGGTTTTGGGTCCCAAATCACATTTAAGTTTATGACCCCAGGAACCTAAGTACTAACTTATCCCAAAGTCACTCATTCTCAAGGTTGCAGTCATTTTACCATGAAACCCCAATGTCAAGTCTTTAACACTTGTAAAATGGAGTATTTAAACCCAAGCAATTGGGTGTGATTTCAAGTCCTGTTTATCCAGGAAGTAAGAAAGATGAAACAGAACCCCTCAATTGAGGAATAAATTAACAAATTGTGGTACCTCTCCACTGAATAATGGATTAACAAACTGTGGTACATCTACACAATGGAGCACGACTCAGCCACAAGAAAAAAATGATATCCTAAAATTTGCAGGCAAATGAATGGATTTGGAGAATATCCTCCTGAACCAGGTATCACAAATCCAGAAAGATAAGTAGGGGATGTATTCACTCATTAGTGGACTTTAAACAAAAAGCATTGTATTCTCAAGCTGCAAACCACAACTACTGAACAGCTTGGGATCTGAAGCACCTTGGACCGGTACCTTGGAGCCCATTCCCTCCAGAGGAACACCTGACCCAGTCTTGATGTTGGGATGAGGAAAGCGGATCTGCCTGGAGTAGATGCTGAACTAATCATCTTGGGACCTTGGGAGCTCCTGCCCTTGCTGGGGAGGAGATAAAGTGAGAAGAGAGAGTGCCTGGGAGGGGGAAGGAAGTCTTAACAAGGGGATACATGGATAAAAAATATGACTTTATTCATAATAAAAATAAAAAACCAATTGCTCCTTACAGGTAAGCTAGTTGTTGCTTTGGTGTGAACAGACTAGGTGCTAGACCTGGCATTAGAGGCTCAAAAAGGGAAACAAAGAATGTCTACAGCAGGCCAGAAGAGCTAGACACCAGGCACTTCTGGATGAGAAGCATGGAAATCTGGAATCAAGAAATTTCCACAATTCCTGTTCCACATTGAAGTGCAGAGGACAAAGTGATCAGGTGGACCCACTATAACATACACAAATAGAGAGAGAGGTGAACAATATGTCATAATTGACATCAACAGACAACATTCTCTAACACAGGAGCTTTATACACCATGGAAATAGCTGCAGCAGTAGTGTCAAGAAACATATGATAACAAAGAAGTCATGTATTTGTTCAACTATTTCCCTTTCAGAGAGAGAGAGAGAGAGAGAGAGAGAGAGAGAGAGAGAGAGAGAACTCTGGTATAGCAGAAGAAGCATGTCCTAGGAAATGAGGTAACATTGAGACATGATATGGGCCTGTCTTTCTGTATGCTGTAAAATAAAGGAACTATTTTGTCCAATAGTGGGCACTGTAGGCAGGGAAATTAGAGCATAGGTAGGAAAAGGAGGGCAGAGTCAGAGAGAGATACGATCAAGCTGCCCAAGAATCAACATGTAATAAAATAGGGAAGTCACAGGCCAAATTGCAGGACAGATGTATGGAAACGGGTTGAATTCAGATGAAGGAGCTAGCTAGCAATACGCCTGAGCCATAGGCCAAACAACGTGAAATTAATATAAGTGTCTGTGTGTTTCTTTGGGACTTTGGGACTGCTGGTCCAGATAAGCAAGGGCAGCAGGTCTGAACCATGAGGCTAGGCAGGCCAGAAACCTCTTGTTACAAAGACATCAAACTGCTAGACTTGGAACTTCCAAATCTGGTGGCAAAAACATAGGTTAGTAATCTGGAAACAGCCAACTGCTAGGATGCTATACAGATATAACAGGGTTGGAGAATATCAAGGAAAGAGGGATTCCTCACTCAGGGACATTAGACCCCTCTCTTTTGTTTCCTTGGTAATGTTTGAAATAAAATTATCACAAATCTACTTAACATTTAATTCACCATATAAAAGTTAAAGGTACCTGGGCTTCCTTGAGGTCCTTTAAGGAAAATCTACCTTCTTTAGGTCAAAAGATAGTTTTAAGAGTGAACTTGAGCAGAGTCCTGGCATTCTATTCTACCCAATATATTCATAGTATTATCTCCTTCTTTTGAGAGTTAACTTAGTTGGCTTAATAATCTTCATGCCAGGAACCTATCTACTTCCCACTCAGACAATATGGTTCACCTGGAGACATGCTGGAGAGAAGGAAAAACTAATTATCCCCTTAAAGAGATAGCATGCTTTCCCTTACCAAATACTTACAGAGCTTTAGGCCTATACCACAGCAGAGGCTCTGTAGCATTGTGGAGGTCAAACTTTTCATTTTTTATAGCTCTTTCATATGGATATTGGCGAAAGCCTGGACATGCTTTTCTTGATGTCTGGTACTTTTCACACTCATTCCTTGATTTTTCCAATACTTCTCATTTTGCCATTTAGAACCTTTGCTAACTTCTATTGCAAAAGCATCCCATTGGGTTTTCCAGCTCCCTCCACCAGGCATCTGAAAGGATTTATAGCTTGCTGGTTTTTGTTTGTTCGTTTTTCTCTTAGACTCTAATAAAACTGCCTTCAAGATTCTTTTCAAGTCTGTATTTAAATTCTTTAATTAATGCAATTAAAACTGGATCCAATTCCATAATAACATGAAGTGACCTCAAAAGGCCTCCTGAATTCTCCTGGTAACAAATCTACCGGGCACATCCAGAGGAATCTGGATACTTTCAGTCTCAGACATATACTAACGTATAGATTGTATGCAAGTGCTCATTTAAGAAAAGACATTAAAAAAAAAATGAGGAAGCAGAATTGCCTGCCTCCAGAAAGAGCATTCTTTAACTGATGCTTTGGGGTCTCTGTCCTACCCAAGCAGGTTCTGTCTTTTGTTCTTGTCCTTAAAGTTAGAAAGCTAAAATTGTGTGTCTCCTCCTCCTCTACTAGCAACCCATGGACTAACAGACCTACTGGACAGTGTATAGGTAGAACAGGAAAAAAAAAAAAACCCCACAACTTCCAGATCTGAAATCCACGATATACAAGACACTATGTCATATCATTTTTCTGGTTAAAGAAATTGATCATTTTTCATGAATTGATCATTTGTTCTTATTTTTTTCAAAGCCTTTGATTCTATTTACTTACTTTTTTGTTCCCCTGTGAATTTCAAGATTCCTAAAAAATTCTATTTATGTTAAGAATGTCACTGGGATTTTCAATCCTTTGAAAATATAGTTATACTTTTATTACCAAACTAAAAAAAATTATGTTTTTTCCAGTGCTATAAATGTTAATGTTTTGTGTTTTATATTGTGGTCTGTGATCCATCTTGAAGCAGTCTTTAAGTGGATAGGGTTTCTGTTTAAATTCAATTGCAACTGCATGTGCACAGCCAAATTGTGGTTATATTTGTTGGAAAGACGTTTTTTTCCTCTAAATGACGTTTGTTCCTTTCTTTAAGATCCCATATGTACAAAGATCTATCTCGGCATCCTACAGTGTTTAACCGATTTATTACTCTACACTTTTTTCAAAGCTAATCTTCAAATCTACACTGTGGTTAGTGTAGCTTTAAGGTAAGCCTTGAAATAGCATGTGTGAGAACTCCAAGTTAAGTGGTTTGGTATTATTTTATTAGTCTGAATCTTCTGACTTTAAATATAAATTTTCTAATCAGTTTTTTCATAACCACTAAATAACTCACTGAGAAGTTTTAGAGATTGCATTAAGTTTTAAATCACATTTGGAAATACTGATATCTTGGTAATGAGTCTTCAATTCTTTAAATATGATACATTTGACTTACTTATTTCTTATAACTTTCATTATAGTTTTTTACGTTTTCTTCCTATATACTTCCTATATACTTCCTATATACTGATTTCCAAAGTGGCTGTAGAAGTTTACATTCCCCACAGCAATGGAGGAGTGTTCTTCTTGCTCCACATCCCCTCCAGAATAGGCTGTCTGTTTGAGTTTAGCCATTAGGATAAGTGTAAGATAGTATCTCAGAGTTGTTTCAGTTTGCATTTTTCTAATGGCTAAGGATGTTGGGCAATTCTTTAAGTGTCTTTCAGTCATTTAAAATTCTTGTGTTGAGAATTCCCTTCTTAGCTGTGACCCCATTTTCTAGTTTCTTGAGTTCTCTATATATTGTAGAGATCAGTCCTCTTTCAAATGTGGAGTTGGTGAAGATCTTTTCCCATTCTGTAGGCTGTCATTCTGTCTTACTGACTATGTCCTTTGCCTTACAGAAACTTCTCTGTTTCATGAGGTCTGATTTATTAATTGTTGTTCTTAGTGTCTGTGCTACTGGTATTTTATTCAGCAAATGGTTTTCTGTCCCAATGCATTCAAGGATTAAAAAATTATGTTTTTTTATATAATGGAATACTACTCAGCAGTTTAAAAAATGGCATACTGAAAAGTACAGGCAAATGAATGGATCTGGAGAGTATCATATCATCCTGAGTGAGGTAACACAGACCCAGAATGATATCCATGGTATATACCTACTCATAAGAGGGCATTAGACACAAATGGATAACCAGGCCACAATGAACAAATCCCTGAGCAGCTAGGTAACAGGAGAAGCTTAAAGGAGACATCCATGAATTCCCCCCACCCAGGGAAGGGGAATTAGAGAAGATCTCCTGAGTAAATTAGGATCATCTGGAGGAGGGAGCAAGAAGTAGGAAGAAATCATGAGAGAATGAGAGGGTTGAGTGGAAGGAGCGATAGAGAGGGAGAACAAAGAAATGGACATTTTGATGGAGGGAGCCATTGAGAGGTTAAAGAGAAACCTGGTCTCTCTTGGAAACATCTAAGAACCCATAAGATGTCCTAGGCTAGCACACCAAGCAAAGTGGAGAGGGTGCCTAAACAGGATTTCCCCTATAATCAAATGTCATTATAGAATCTTCATCTAACAACTGATGTAGGGAGAAGAAGAAATCCATAGCTAAGCACCAGGTCGAGCTTCAGGACCAGCTGAGGAGAGAGAAAAGAGAGTATATGAGCAAAGGGTTAAGAATCATAAGGAGGAGACCCACAGAGACAGCTGACCAGAGCTATTGGGAGCTCACTGACTGTGAAATGACAGCTGAAGAATCTTCATGGAAAGGAACTAAACCCTCCAAAGATAGATGACAGTCAAATGGTGTGGGCAGTTTTTGGAGCCTTTTTCAGTAGGACAGTGTTTATCCCTGGAGCATGAACTGACATCTCAGAATCCATTCTCTATAGAGGAACACCTAACTCAGCCTTGATACAAACCTCAACTAGATATGCCAGACTGACTCACCTTGGGATTTCTTGCCCTCCCTGGAGAATGGAAAGGGGTAGGGGAAGCTGAGGGAGGACTGGGAGGAGGAAGGAGGAAGAGTGTTGGGTATGGAAAAAAATAAAGACGAAAATATTTTATAAAAAAAGAAAAATGACTATGGTGACTCTAAAGTATATGACAAAGTGTGCTAGGATAAAGGATTTCTACTATTGATAGTATAATAATACATCAAGTATTTATAATTAGGAGAAAAATCAGTACTTCTGCAAGCATTAACTGTTGAATGTAGTATATTCTTTTAAGCACAATTCTAGGTGTTGTGTTATATATATATATATATATATATATATATTACATATATATAACATATATGTAACCAGGCCATCTCACCCTTCTTTAAAGTGCACTCATCATTTTTACAATTAAGGAAACAAAAGAGGCCCACAGTTGTTTGCCAGCAAACCAATTTGAGTGGGTGTAGTCTACACATTCTGAATTTGAAAGCACACTCTTAGTGTGCTTGACAGTATTGGCTCTCTTGGTTGATTCCCTGGCATTTTAAATGCTGTGTTTTACTGACTCTTTAAGGATGGATGGTAAAGAAGTAGTAATGAAGGTCAGGGGTTGATGAAGAAAACTCCAGAATCTCTAAGGGTCTCAAAAACTCTCATATGAATAACATTAAGCTTTGAGAAAGATTATCTCATCAAATAGATTTAGCATTCTGAAGACAACTCCATGGGCTCTGAATTCATCTTTCATTGGCAGTCCTGTAAGAGCATGTCTTCCTAGAGCCACTAAGGAAAATAATTTAGAAAGTCATAGGTGACAGTGAAATGCAAAGCCTTATCAGGTTATAACCATAATTTTAAAGAAAATCAAGAAGAATTATTATATGCTCAGCTCTTAACTTAAAAAATACTTCCAAATGAGAAATAATATTAAATACAAAATCCCTAACTGACATTTAAAAATACATGAAAAAAGCTAGAAAAGTGATATTCTAGCTTAAAAGTATAAAAATTAAAATGAATTCTCACAAAATGGGTAAATCTGAAATAAAGCATTAGATTCTGATGGCTTGTTGAATTTTATTAGCTATCAAATTCATTTGACAGGCAAAATATTCACTTAAAGCTACACTAAGATAATCATAAATAATATGTTTCATTCACAATTCTATCATATAGGCCATTATATGACAGTAACTTTGTTTTGTTTTGATATATGAGCCAGTGGTTTTGGAAAGCTGTGTATATTTTTTTAATTAAAATTAAAGCAGTCAAATGATCAAAATATGCCATTGTTCAGCTTTGGGTTAATGATGTGTGTTCAGTTTTGTTATAATCTCATATAGTTTCATATAAAATTCCAAATGTGATGATTGTTCAATCATCCCATAATGCATTTTTCAAAATTAGGAAACACTTTATATGTGATATTATTATTATCTATACCAATTATACAGAACACTTCATGCTCAACATCTACATTTATTTTAATACATTTAGTTTAACTTACATGAATGCAGAAAAATAACAGCCAATAAATCACAATTGCAGAGGAGATGAAATAATCAAGTTCTGTCACATTTACACACATATATAATTATATATCTAGATAAACATATGTTTAAATATCTAGATAAAGGGTGATCATTCACAATCTCAGGTCAAGAACCAGCTTCTTAGTAATAATAGGAGCCCCTCTTGAGTATGTAGGGCCTTCTAGGTTTATTTTCATACAGCTGCCTTTTCAGAATGTAAGGGATTTTTCTCTTTATCACTTCTTCCTTCTCATTTTTGTCATTTCCATTATCAAGAATATCTTCCTGAATTATCTAAAATAGAGAAAACACAAAGGGAAGTTACATAAATAAAATGTATTTCAGATAATTTTTCTATATCTTACTCAATTTATTTTAATCACAATGCACCTGTACAATAAGAGAAGCTATTCTGTCACATGACAGATGGTTTTCGATAACTGAGATGGAATAATCTTTCTGGTCATTTATACCTTTTACCAGCTCACCAGCCTACCTCTTTTTCAAACATGTATTTTTATTTTTCAGCTGAAGGGCCACACTAGGCACATCTTCAGAGGAGATTTGAGAGTTTGAATATATAATGGCAGTTCAAAATGATGTCAAATGTATCACAATAAATATAGTATTGAATCTCACATGTCAGTTTAATAAAAAGGTAGCAGGATTTTATGTTAAGTCAGTTACTGCCATGACTTAAAAGTTACTCCAGTGACTAGTTTTCTAAACAAAGAAAAAATTGCCTGTTCCGAGTATCTCGGATGTTGTAGAAATCAACAAATGTAGAAACTCTTTTTAAATTCCTAAGATCTCTTCAGATTGCAGCTGTCTCATAAACTTTAGGGTCACAATAACAAATAGTGCCATATCAACTGTAATGCACATGCATCTCATCCTATCACCAAGTATTTTATTTCAACTCACAGTTATTGAGTTTCAGAGACTGTAAAGCCACTACTGTTAGGCAATCCAGGTTTTTAATCTTTACTTTCTTTCAAGTACATAATCTGTAATTACTTGTACTATGCTCAGAATGATATGATCATTTTATTTTTAAATGACCTCAACAGTTAAAATAACAAGAGATCCAGGCTTATGTTCAGTTGACTTATCTGCTAATTAGTTTATTGAAGGTCTTTCTTCTCTAGATAAATAAGGTATAATTGACATTTCCCTCTGCTAAGATCAGAATTTGCAAGTTTTATTGAGCTAAATAGGGTTTTAAAGACTGCATCATTTAGCTGGAATTAAAATTAAAGGATGAATGGTACAGCAAGATAATTTGAACTAGCCTTTTTGAGTTTTCATCTGGAAAGTGTAGTTATGTTTACCAGTTATTGTAAACACCAGCAGTTCTGGGGTATCTCTGTGGCAACCACTCACTGGCTTGTTATATTAACAGAGAGGGCACCCTCAGATTTACAAAGTTGGTGTAAGCCCACATTCTAAAACATTAAGTAAACCTCTAAGGCTTTGATCTGAAAAATAATGTTTCTTCAATACAAAAAGTGTAATAATATTCCATTTTTCTTTTCAGGAACCTTTGTTTGTCTCCCACAGTTTTCTTCTTTTGGTTCAAATTTTTGGTACTTCTTACCAAAACTCTAACTTATATTTTAATGAAATGTACATCAATGCAATAAAAATAAAGTGTTTGTTGACAATGTTATTTTGGTAATTGGTAGATTAGTAAAATTTTCAGGTTTTTTTTTTCCTGTCTTTAAAGATAGGTCACCCACACATAGTAGTACACACCTTATACTTTGGAGGCAGGGGCAGGAGCATTACCTCAAGTTTGAGACCATTCTGGACTGCATACTACATCTTAAGCCAGCCAGGGTTACACAGCTCTAAGATCTTGTCTCAAAAAGTACATACATACATAGATAAAGACATATCTACAGCATTCCTTTAATGGTATCTGGCTTGCTATTTTATCAGTAGGAAATAGGTTTTGGAGTTAAAGTTAATGTTTGGAAAGCTGAATCCAAGTTGGATATACCTAAGGGATGGTACTTCAACTTTTCTGAATTTAAGTTTTAAGTCCTAAGAAGACCACAGCTAATCTGACAATATCTGTTTCAGAACATTTAATTGACAGAACAGCTGGGATATGAGTATAGAATGTGGAAAATAAAAGTTATATGCACTTACCAACTAATATAGAATTCAAAGGTCTTTCTGTATGTGGATACATGTATACATATGCATTCATTTATACATTTATATATGTATATATATATATATACCACATTAGTTTAGAAATATTTTACTTTCGCAATAATCAAATATACAAGCTGAAAAACAATTCCTATGTACATGATCATCTAAAAGTTGCAACAAGAATGCTTTGATACTTGTTCTCTTTTTTCTTAAACTTTCATATTGTGTTTGGTTATAGATACATATAAATTTTGATTTTAGGAAGATGGTTAAATTTACTTAAATTTTTTGACTCATGTCACTATTGCCAATATAATGTAAAGTTGCCTCTGTGTTTCATTCATGTACATATATATTTCAAATGTACCTTATACATATCATTACTCATTTAAGATTGAAAAAAAATGTTTGTTAGTTTTCAAATATTTGAAGGACAATTAAAGTTAAAAGGGGTGTTGAGTTAAAAACATGATGCAATCAATATTTTCTAGTATTTCTAAGTCTACCTACTATGACTTTTATCATGGTTTAAAATGTACAATGACCCTCATGCCCATTTTTGGATGCCATTGTACCTCCCAGTGTTGAAAGGCCCTGCTGTGGCAGATTTTTTGCAGCTGGAATATGGTCAGCATTGCTTCCAAGCTAAAGCCATCTAGAACAATGGGAAGTTTTCTCTTTCCAACAAGATCATCTTCATGCATTTCTCCTGCTTCCTCAGCTGGGCTCTTCAGATTATTGATAAGGCTGCAAACATTTAGTAATGTCATTTTCCAAGAAGGAGGACTTGCTTTACTGATCTGAAATATTGAAAAAGATATTACAATTCAAGTCTGTTAGTAGAGCATGAAATATGCGTCGATTGTGTTAAACCATTGTATTTTAAGTTCTACTTGCAATGTGAAACTGTGAATGGATGAATCTATTTTTACTATACTCTTAGCTCATAGACATAATCTGAGTCTAAGGGTATTTATTTTATTTTCAAAAAAGCTTGTAATTCTTTGTACTACCTGCCTTAAGCAAGGTTATCCAGCTATTGAATGTAATGTTCTGAGTTAGTATGCTATTTTAGAAGAAAGATTCTCCATTTAATTTTAGCGATACCCTGTGCCTTACTAGTTAAAACATTATTTTAATTTTACATTTGGAAAGTTCTTTAGAGATTTTCTATTTTAGTGTTTCCTAAGGTTAGTTCATTAGAACACTTTCTGCCCTATTCTATTTTAGAAATATACTTTAAATTGAAATAGAATTACATCACTTTCCCCCTCCTTAGTCACCTCCATCCTCTCCCCAAAGCTACAAACCCTTTTGATGTCTCCTCCCACTCTAAATTTAATGTCCTCTTTTTCTTGGGTTATTATTGTTGTAAACATACACTTATACTTGTGTATGTGTATGCATAAATAAACATATGAAAACTATATACATGCCTCCACTATTTTAATAGGCCATTCTTCTGTCAACTACATTAGCATTAAAGAAAATAGAAGGCTTTAAAATTAACTATTCTGAGATCTTACATGTGAATGTATATATGTGGGTTAGCAGAAAATAGAATAGAATATTTTTCACAGACACATGTGAACACAGAACATCATAGGTAATATAAAAATTTGAGATAATTGATTACAGCACTTTTGTTTTCTGTGTGACAGTCAAAAATGTCACTGTGGCCCCTGACCTACCAGGAAATGGAACTGGAGCAAAGGATAACCTAGGATACCTGTATTTGGTAATGTTTGGAGTAAGTTTTATGTAAAAATAACAAATTCTAAGTATAGCCCTTATCATTTGTGTTTTATTATTAAATGTGACCTAAGAGATACAGTTAGGCCTTAGTACCCATGATACATGGAACTGAGATAAACTTAGCAGGTGGCCAACCTGAGGATGTCAACAAAGTACAAGTTACTAAAGTCATCAAGTCAACAGCTTTTATCTAGCTCTAAAATTTACATCTGGATAAAAATAGTGAGAGTTTTTGCCTCTTCATACACAGGCATTGAATTCCTACTGTGTGTATGTGTGTGTGTGATTTGAATTAGATTATTAACAACTATCTAGAAAGGTTTCAATTAAAATATGCTTTACCCATACTACATCTTAATAAAATAAATTCAAATACTAGTGATGATAAAATATATCATATACATAATAGTAAGAGCAACAAACAAATACTCCTAGGTCTGCTGTTTATTTTTAGCCATTTGAATTTGCTGGAGCTCCTATTACCTATGTTGTTTTAGTAATAGCTTTTCAATATCTAAATAACTTTATCCTAAAATAGAAATTGTTCACATACATAATTTAAAAGACATGCTCATGATCTCTGTAACTCTTTTTTTCTCCATTTTCTTTTTATTATTATTATTATTAACAAAGAAGTCACACTTTCTATCCTTGTATATCCTTCTTCAAGGTCCCTTCGCTCTCCAACCACATCAGGTCATTCTTTCTTCTCCACAGCTCTTAATAGTGCAATTGCAACAGCAGAATCAAATACTCTCCTCTTTAAAAATTTAAATGCAGTCTTTGGTTCAAGTGGTTATATATCTAGAGTTCTCATTTACATAGACTCTAAACATACAAAAATGGTTGAATGACAGAAATTAATGATGTCATCACAAAACATAAGCTGTGCCTTTTATTTTAGCAGAAAATGGAAGTGATTTTATGACTGGATACCTCATCAAAGATTATGTCTTATCTCAGTTGAAATGAGACAATGCAATGACAATAATTCATCTTGAACTATTTTAGACTAATTCAATCTACACTGTTGCACAATATTTTCTTCAGTGGAAATGATGGCATTATTCCAGACACTGATTTTTTTTTTCTTGCACTTGCCTGGTCAGAAAGAGAGTAACTCAGACTCTCACATCTTTTCTGAATGGTAGCATTTGGCAAAGCTGCCACATTTTGGGGATCATTTAAATCATTTGTGTGTAAATAATGTATATTTATAATTTCAAAAATAAATCTATTCTAAACACCAAGGACTTTGAATGTAACCAAAGAAAGTATCAATTGACTCTACGTGTATTTCTATCTTGAAGATGAAAGGACTGTAGTCCCTGATATACAGTACAAAACAAAAGATCTATTATAATTGGGAAAGTAAATTTCCAATTAATAATGACTAAATTTATGAAGAAAGATGTGTAAAGAGGTTATTTCTTGGTATACAATTTGCAAACTGATAATCGGCTTCTATTCAATCATTATTGAATTCTATGTGGTCAGATTTTACCAGGTGATCTCTAAACCATAGAAAAACACTCCTCTTCATTTGTTGTAAAGTAATATTCTCAGGTGCTCTCAATTACATTCTTGCAAAATGAATATCTTTCATTTCTGCTCAGTGTCAGAAATAAAATAAAAATAAAATTGCCTTTGCATACTAGGGCTTTTTGCACCTAGAATATGTTCATTATTACAGAATAATTCTGTATGGAAGAATTAATTAAAATACTGGTTCAGAATTTAGGTCAATGTCTTGATCACTTTCCATCACAAGTGTTAAATCCCAGCCTTATTACTACAATTTTAAACTTTGAATGTATGAAGAGATGAATTCACCTTAAAAAATGCATTGGGAATCTGTCTAACTATCAATTTTGATACATGGAGATTTACTAACTCTAAGTCAATTAGTTTCAAAGGATAACATGGTAATGCGATAGATTATAGCCACTTTGTTCCTAGGAAAAGCTTGATAAGTAGAGAAGGTGCTCAAAATCTTGCAAAATTTTGTTTTGCATACAGACTTTCACTGAGCTCATTCAACAAAAATAAATATCTATAGCTAACAATTTTGAAAGAGTGAGAAAGTCGTCTCTGTCATAGGTAGTAGAGTTTATAATAACCAATCAGAGAGCCATAAATTTCCCGATTCTACACTCTAATCATTGTACTTGGAAAGATGAGAAAAGCCAAGGACAATCTTGTTGATTAACTCAGTATTCTATGATAGAATGGAGCAGAAATTTTGGTTTCAGGACTGGTTTCAAAATTAATGTTTACATGTCCATAGCTTTCTTTTATGACATATTTCTTCCCTATATTACCTTGATGTTGTGTTTTAGGAAATACATATTTTCCCACAATTAACCAAAACATGTAAAAACTTCACTTAGGTTTTATTAGTTTACTTGAGGCCAAAGTACCTTTCATCCTGCAGATCCAATATTCATAAAAACAATTTAAATATCTTTCCTTGTCTCCATAACATTGTCTGTGCCTGCTTATCTAAAATTGAAACATACCATTTTACAGTTCTCTAGATAATTTCTCTTAGGACAGTGGTTTTCAACCTGTGGGTTTTGTACCCTTTGGCAAACTTCTTTCTCCAGAAATATTCATATTGAGATTCATAGCAAGAGAAAAACTAGAGTTATCAAGTACCAATGAAAAGAATTTTATGGTTAAAGGGTCACCACAACAATGGGAACTATACCAAAGGGTTGCAACATTAGAAAGGTTAATAACCACTGCCTTAGAAGAAAAAATAAAATATTCTCCCAAAGACCTTTACAGTTTTGAAGTAGGTAACTATATTGATGTTAATTAACATAAGAAAATAATTTCATGCTTAGAAAGGAAATTCTCATGTTCTTCAAGCCTGAATTAAAGAAAAAAACAAGTTACCTTTGACGCATGCATATTTGTCAATAAGTCAGCCTCTAATTCTCTCATGTCCTCTTCTGAGTCTGAACAAAATCAAAACCACATATTTACTATGAAATTGCACATCGTGTAGTTATGTTGCAAACCACATATCTTAAGTTAATTTAAAGTATTAATCTTTGAAGCTTATTGTCTTCTGCATGTAATTCCTCCAAAGCAGTATTCAGAAAGAAACACATCACAGCTTAATTTTCTGATGACAGCTACCATAGTAGAATGGCTTCTGAGAAAATGAGCACATGGTAATTTGATAAGCAAAGTATTCATGATTTAGAACTGTTTCATATCTGAATCTCAGTAAAACATTTAATAATACTGCATAGTATAGACCTCAGCAAATACACTGCACTAAGTCTCATTCTTACCAGCAGTGGTGCAAACATATAATAAATATGTGTGGAATAAAGAGCAAAATAAAACATGAATGCAAGTGTTGTTTTTTATTTCCTGGCAAAGCCATAGGAAATTACTCACTGGTAATTTTAGAATAAAAATGATACTGAAATTCACTTCACTACAAATGTCATTTTATAAAATTGTCTTAGAAGGAATCAGTTTCTGTTTTAAATAAAAGCTTTGAATTGTGTGCTTTCAATTTTATCATAAGCAAGTGAGGAAATGACTTCAGCAGAGGCAGGGGTCTCCATCAACACATGGTAAATCGTATGGAAGACAGATCCCTAATTCATTTTGGAACACATTTATGAGCATTGTATAAAGCAGTAAAATTTAGAAATACTAAACAGTTGTAGAGCATCTTAATTTTCATTTGCCTCTTGTGACAATCAAGACAGAAATTAAAATTGCCCCATCTTCCATTCTGCAGTCATTAAAACACAGGATCCCACTTGATACAACCAACTGATACAGTGCATGTAAGAACTAAGTTATTCCAAAGACATTTTTGCTTGTCTTCTTACAAAAACATGTTTGTTTTCAAAATGAATAATAAAATTAATTGTATTCAACACTGATGAAAATGTGCACTTGTCATAGAAAATGATTTGAATTAATAAAATTTTCAATCAATAACATTTTAATCTCTAATTATGTTAATCTCTAATTATAGCTAATTTCAGGAACTATTTGATAAAATAATAGCTATAGAAAAACTGTATTGTTCTCATAAAATATTTACAGAGTGTTTTGCTAAGAAAACAATTAAATCCTTCTAAACAAATCACATTCCATGCTTGTAGTTATCTTTGTACTTGTGAATCTTAGCAAAAGTTTGAACTTGTACTTCAGAATACTTGCTGTTAATTATAATATCTACAAGTATGAGTTAAGTGATTTTACTTCATTTATTCCATAAAATTTTACAGTGATGAGTTTTTTCAATTGTTTCCAATTATTAATTAAAATACACTGCAATCATTTAAACATTTCACATCACTCTCTTAAATATATCTGATTTTGAAGAAGAGTTGATACATAGCTGATAATTATGCATTCTTTCTCTTTTTTGTTACATGTAGGATACTATAAAGCCAAATTTTATCATAAATGTAAGCATACAAGTTTTATGGTTATAGTTTGTGCCTACTTATTACAGCAAGAAATGCAACAGATATTTTCATATTACTACTCTGTAACAACCAAAGACTATATTTACAAAAGGCATGGGACATTTTATATTGCACCAGAAATAATATTCTGTAAATAATGTTTACTCATTTATTTACTGATATTTATATTCATGTCCTAACACACAGAGTTAAAAATAAATTTTTTAAAAAAAAATCACAAATGTAAGTGAATGAGATTAGTCACCACCTAAGAGAATGAAAAAAGATGAGAAAAAAAGATCCTGGATGAGATGTTTTAATGTCTGCATGCTGACAAACACTGCTTCTAGTCTCCTCATTAATGACCAGCCCAATTTAGATTTTCATCTTTGTTTAATTACTCTTTTTTATTTTCTCTTCAGTAGCTATATTCCCAAGGAGAGTTAACATGTCTTATTTTCTTGAAACCATATTTACTGCTTTACAGATTCTTAAAAGGAAAACAAAAAAAATTTCCTTTCTTATGATCAGAACAGGAAAGAAGCAAGATATTCACAGTTTCTGTCACTACTAAAAGATGAGAGAGAGAGAGAGAGAGAGAGAGAGAGAGAGAGAGAGAGCCCTCATGGATTCATTAGCCAGAGTAGCAGCAAACTGCAATAGAAATCACTTCAGGGAGTTATGAGATGTAGTTGAGCTTACCTGAGCCCAGACTCCAGGAGCTGAAAGCCAGAAGCATCAGGCACACCAGCTGGATGCTCATTCCTGCCATCATCTCTCAGCCTTCTGAAAAGCAGGTCCAGACAGTCAGAAAGACACTGAAGGAGCTCTCTCACTGCTTTCTCTTGCTTTCAGCTGGCTTTGAAAGTGAGTGAACTATGAAAGATGCTCTGGCCATTCCCTATATATATATGAGCAAGAGGATGATGTCATGACTGTACAGGATGTGCCCTGCCTTCATCTCCATCCCCACTCCCCTCCTCCTTTCCCTTTGTCCCTCATCTCACGCCCCCCCCCCATGAACCTTGATTGAAAGTGACGATCTTCCCTAATTGCAGCTGTTGCTCAGGATTTCTGAGTCACGGAAAGAGTTGTTCAAAACCACTGCCATTTTCAGCATAGTAAGCCATTCCTTTTCATTTTCTAACATGCCCCCACTACAGGAATTTCTTATTTTGATATCTGGAAATATGATTTTTTTATTTCTAATATTTAGGCAAAAGCTTTCTGGCAAAAATCACTGATTTCTTGTGCTTCGGAGAATAAAAACTTGGGTATATTTTCTGGTAACACAAACCAGAGAAAAAAAATTGTGGTTTTAAAACTTGTGGAGAATTTAAATAGCACATGCTAAAATAGAAGTAAGAATAGGCAAAAATTAGATATAATAATGAGATAACATAATGACTCAAAGAAAGGAAACAATCAGTACAAAAGGAAGAATATTAGATTTAAGGAATATTTTCTTCTGAGTTGAAATTTTAATATATATATACATATATATCTGAGTAAAGACTAAATTACATATGTTGGTCTTAAGTTGAATGTTTAAATTTAATTGATTGTTTAGAAAACAAAGACAGAAATAGGTCATTGTTAGAAAGTAAACTATGAAAAAAGCCTACTGCTTAAACTATTCAAGTCTGTTTCATTCCATAGAGCAAATAGGGACAGCCTATTTGAATAAAAACCTGATCAAAGATTTAAAAAATTAAAAAGAAGGTAAACTATGAGTCTCCATATTATTGATGCCCCATTCATCATTTTTCTTACTTCATTGTTTAGATCATTTTTGATCCTGGTGCTGCATATTTATATCATTTATTTCATAATTCCCTCCTCTTTGTTTTTCTGCATTATACCAATTGCTCTCACTCAGTTTAAGCCTCTTTTTATTATAAAAATAAGATTCTCTTTTCAGAAAAAAAAAAAAGCTGTTATCTGCCAGAGTCACCTTTCTAAGAATCTTTAGGTTACTTTTGAGCTATTCTTTCTTTCTCTTGGTTCTTAGAAGAAAACTGCTCAAATGCCTCTTGTCAAGGTGCTTTTATTCCTGCGTTTCATACTCGATAAGATATAAAGTGTTCTGAATTGGTGTCAGGAAAATTAATATTCGAAAGCAAAGATCTCTGAAATTTATTCAAACGTTCAAGAAACACTACTGGTGAAATAATTACTAAGGTAAAAATTCAGGCTGGTAAATCAGCCGGTTTATATTATCTGGTATTTGGTATGAAATTCGCTTCTCACCTTAAGTTTCCTCCCAATCAGGTCGACTGGCAAGCCGGAAGCATGCATATTTTTTTCTACCGCTAGGCGGAGCAGTGGCAGTTTAAAAGGCTTTTCATTTTTACTGAGAAACTCGCTCACAGTTCTCATTATGCCAGCCTCAGTGCGACAGAATCATTTCAGACTTAATGAAGGAGTCAGAAAATTATATATTCTTTGCATAATATTTAAATTAATTACTTTCTTTGCCTTTAAACTGTAAAACACAAGGAATAATTTTTGAAAAGGTGTTAAAATGTGTGCTAGCAGGCTAATAGTACATTGAAATTTGATGCTTATTTCCTCAAGTGGTTTCCTATCAAGTGGAACTTAGGGAACTGTTTACAAATTATTCCTCGTTAATTAAGAAGAATAGCATTTTAACTCATTTTAATCATATTACATGAATATTTATTGTCAAAGTGAGAATTATTTTAGGTATATGATAAACCCCAGAGGCATATATATATATGAACATGGATCATCCAATGTCAAAAGACTCAAAATTAAAGGGAATATCTTAGGTAGTAGTCTTTATTATTAAAAATAGGTATATACTTTTTCTGACAAAATTACAATGTTGGTAAATGACTTCAATTGTATTATAAAATACTCTATTCTTTCCCTTTTAGCCTAGTTTATTGAAGCTATAGAAAGATAGTTTAGGAGTCCTTTTCAGCAGGAACTTAGAGATGCCCAGTGGTCTAGGCCCAATACCTGGGAATCATCCCAAACAGAATGGCCAAGTCAGGGCTTCCCTGATGAACCAGGAACTTCTAAACAAAATAACTGAGTCCTGGCAGAGAAACAAATACCTCACAAAGTACTTTGAGAAATACTGTGAGAACAAAAACTGAAAAACTTTACATGTAGCAGAAGACTCTTCAGAATAGCTAGTTTAAATATAGTAAAGAAAGTAAAAAGAAAAAATTGCAATACCTGCTCCTAAGGTTCGAGGGTCATTGCATCAGATGGAGCAGAATGATGATAAAGAAGGAGAACGGGGAACTTGCTGTGAGATTTTTGTCTCCTAGAAATGTCAGATGTTTCACCCTAATGTCTCACCAGCATGATTGCCAAAATACAACCAGAAACAGCAAGCAACAACAGACATGCTGACATGGACAGGGGACAGGGCAGGAGGAAGCTTAACATACACAGAAGCAATTAAGGAATACTGAAGCTGGGAGAAAAAGTCTTCTCAAGGGAAATGTTACCAAATGGTCAGTTTTGAAAACATACATACAAGGAGCATTATGCAGAACAATCATGGGAGCATGTTACCTTTAGACATATATACACACTCATTAACACGAAAGAAAGAAGTGTCCAGAAGTGGTATTGCTGGGTCCTTGGGGAGATTGATTCTCAATTTTCTGAGAAACCGCCATATTGCATTCCGAAGTGGCTGAACAAGCTTACACTCCCACCAACAATGGAGGAGTGTTCCCCTTGCTCCGCATCCTCTCCAACATAGGCTGTCATCTGTGCCTTTTATCTTAGCCAATCTAACAGGTGTTAGGTGGTATCTCAAAGTTGTTTTGATTTGCATTTCTCGTGGCGGGAGGGGGAAGGGACCTTGAATAAGGATATACAGGGATGGAAAAATAATTTAGAGGGTAAGCTGAACACAAGTAAACATGTGTAGCAATCTTATTTGCATTAGCACCCTTGATAAGTCATGCTTATGATTTTTATCTTCTTTATAGTTATTGTTAACTTATCAGCATTTTAAATTCATTTTACTATTTTTCTTGATAAATACAAAAAAAAGAAAAAGAAAGAAGTGTCCATGTATTTGAAAGATAGAAATGAGAGGTGCATACATGGTAGCATTTGAAGTGAGTAAGGGAGAGAGAATAGGATATAATTATAATCTCAAAAATCCACACTTGAATTAAGATATCTAGAAGCCATGTAAAATGCTGAGTGTGGCAATGAGCTTCTATTAACTCTCAAATTGCTAGGAGGAAAGAATGGGAGCAAATGAAATCCTGAAGGCCTTTGGCCGGCTAGCCTGAGCAATTTCATGAGTTTCAGAATCACTGTTAGAGTCTTTCTCAAATGAGGAATTGTAGAAAGGTACCGGCTTACTGTCAACTCTGGCCTCCAGACACATAGACATCACAATGCCACAACACATGCACATACACACACACACACACACACACACACACACACACACACACACACACACATACACAGAAACATACACACACATTTACAGGCACACATACACATTCATATACACACACTCATGTACAAACACACACATTCATAAACATATTCACACTCACATACATGCATACACATACACACAAACATGCACACACATGTACATGCACACATGCACATGCAAATACACACACTAATGCACATACATATACACAATACACAAACATTTACACATACATACATATCACACACATATGTAGTCATGAATATACATACACATATTCACACATACACACACATACACACACAGGCACTCACACATGCAAACACACACACTAAAACTGACCCAAATGATACTTTTCACACAGAATTTTAGGTGTTTTTCTAGAAGTATAGGTAAACAATTTTTATTCTATTTTTATTTGGAATGATGCTTTATAAAGTAATAAGCAGTGTGTGCCATATGATCAGTGTTTGTGACCTTCTTCCTGTGTTGGATTTATAGTTTGAGATCACAATAGCAACAAGGTCCCTGGTGATAGCAAGATTTCTACAGAATATGGCTTCTACTTTTGGACAGTCATTTTTTTTTTTTTTTTTTGCTCTATTAGTCATTTTCTTGAAATAATCAAAATAAGCTGCTGAATAATAATTATAAAATAGTGATTGTTAAATTGTATAATTTGGTGAAGAGAGAGCCATAAACCAAGTGGTGGACAAGTGATGGACAGTGGCCTTGTAGGTCCACACCAGCTTCATCTACACCTCTGGAGACTTCCTCACATCATCAAACCTACTGTAGGCTTGCTAATGCTTCTGTGCTCACATAATACTTGAATCTGACTATTCTATACCAGCTGCAGCCTGATGTCTTCATTTAGCTCCTTGTGATATTATTGCTTATTTTTTATTATGAATAAAGTCTCATTTTTTTTATCCATGTATATCCTTGTTCAAACTCCCTTCCCCCTCCCACCCCTCCCACCCCTCCCAGTCACTCTCTCTTCTCACCATCACTTTATCTCCTCCCTGGCAAGGGCAGGAGGTCCCAAGGTCCCAAGGTGGCTTAGTTCAGCATCCACTCCAGGCAGATCTGCTTTCCTCATCCCAATATCAAGACTGGTATTACTGTTTATATTTAAAAGAATTTCTCTTTTTGATCTGATTCAATCACACTTTGCCAAGTTAGAAATCTGAGGTACTTTTTATTGCCTTTTCCTTTCCATAGGTTCTCTTAAAACTTGTATTATTTATGTAAAACTGCATACTTTAGATGGAAAGGGCTCTATTTCTTCTGTTTTTCTTCAGAAGGTTTTTATACATGAGCCTAACTAAAATACTAGCTTTTAAAAATTTCTCATTTTATTCGTGTCCCATTTTAAATAAAATGTGTCATATTCTCTTAATGTCCATAGTTCTTTTTCATCTTTATTTTTTATAGGAACCTTTAGAATTTCTTAGCTTTCTCAGCCTTCTCTAGGCATCCTTTTCCTCCATGACTCAGGATATCAACTTTGAAAAAAGATTCTGAGGGAGATCATCCCGGAGACATGTGTCTTTATCAGCTAAATGTCCAGATAGGTTGTGGCTTTAGTTTTATTTCTCTAAATGCATTTCAGATCTGAAGCTGTGGCTGTGATTCATCTGAACAAACATTATGTCAGATTCCTTTAAGCCCAATTGATTTCTTTCTGTATAATTAAAGACCATTTTCCTGACATAAAGATAGATAGGTGTGTGTACACACCCACACTTATATACACAATCTTATATACTAAGTGTGTATTACATAGACTTTAGAGATTTAGGTAAATGGAAACCAAATGGTCAATTTTCCACTGTAAGCATATGCATGCATTGTCTACAATCTCTACAAATTTCCACCTCATTTTTGATGCTTCTTCCAGTTTCTGTTGCTATATCCTTATAGATAGATAACTATTGGGAATATTTGACACTGGATTTTTATAATTAAAGCAAATTTTACAACTAAAACTGAACTATTACCCCTGGTTTGTTTGTGATTCCTATGTTATGAGTTAACACATTGAACAAAAGCTGTTGTACATTGTGATATTATGTATTTCATTTACTATCTTCTTTTTCATATTTAAGAAAATAAAGCTGTGTGATATGCAATGCTCAGGTTGATGACCCTTGTACAGTTTCTTTCTGTAAGACTCCTTTCTAAGTAATAGGTTAAAGGAAAAATTCCTTAAAAGATCTTTATAATTTTTCTTACAAATTAGTCCAATTATCTAAAGTAAGTGATAAGTTTTATCTAAAATAAAATCTTTTTTCTTTTTATGTTACAAAGTTTGTGGATATCTCCACATCATCTGTAATAGGCCACACTGACAATCATTTTAGTTACTGTTTATAAATAGATAATTAAATTTTTTAAGTCTAACGTTTTCCCCTTGTCATTTGTTTGTCTTTATGTTTCTAGGATCAAAGGCAGTAAGCTAAATATGTATGATGGAGAAGCAATTCACCAATGAGCAACAACTCCAGGCCTCAATTAAACACATGTTTTTCTTCTTTTTCTTAAAACACTGTTTGT
Source organism: Sigmodon hispidus (assembly GCA_004025045.1). Taxonomy (NCBI): domain Eukaryota; kingdom Metazoa; phylum Chordata; class Mammalia; order Rodentia; family Cricetidae; genus Sigmodon; species Sigmodon hispidus. The sequence continues at coordinate 3,212 of PVIH01018051.1, read as the reverse complement.
GTCTTTGATAAATGATAACTTATATAACTTGATTTTTGTTCCCTTTTTTGTTTGTTTTTCACTTTTACTACTTTTGATCCTGATGTGACCCCAAGCTTTAAATCCTCCCTTGTTCCTATGCCCTCTATATCTTTGAACACTCACGGTAGCTGAATGCCCAATCATGCTCATAGTGCCTAGACTTTCATTTGACTTATCATCCTGTCCATAGTAAACTTTTAGCTCCTAACTGCTTACTAACTATATCCTCTTCCACTTTTGGTTTTTATAGTACTTATTAGAATTATTAGTATTTGATCAAAATATAGGATGCTATCATTTCTTTTCTTTCTGTCTTTTATTTTCAAATACTTTTGAGCTAGCAAAAGCCCATATGAGTACAGTTCAGTCATTAATTTATGTTTCATATTCATATGCTTTGTCTTTATTTTATTTTAAATTTTTTTATCATGAATAAAGTCTCATTCTTTATCCATGTATCCCCTTCTTCAAACTTCCTTCCCCCTCCCAGTCACTCTCTCTTCTATTTGTCTTTTTTATTGTCACCATGAAGCTTTAAATAAATGCCTCTCTCCTGAATTGCAACCATGGCCACCTGAGTTTTTATCTCTGAATCACCCATGATCTCTTTCAATGCAGATATTGCACAGTATACAGAGTTGGTTTCTAAAATATAACCCTATTCTTGTTATTTATCTACTTAAAAGAATGCAAAGATCTTTGCTTGTACTTGGGGCAAAGTCTTAGCTTTAGTCTGTAGTATGAGAATAGCCCATATCTCTTCTGTCACATATTATACCATTCTCTTCTTCTGTACTTAAACTTCAAACCTATTAGTCTCCTTGCTCTTTTGCAAGCATAATAACTTGTTTTTTAACAAAAGTAAAATGAATATTAAGATTAAAATAGTATTGAAAAATACTCTCTAATGACTCTTCAAGTAGAGAAAATACAGTCCTCACTGTTTGATATTGGCTTCAGTTATGGGACTTACTTTGACCAAAGGAAAGTTATCAAGCAAAAAGAAAATTGTCTTGATGTCTTTGAAGCATCAGGGTTGTTTACTTTTTTCCTGACAATGCCTAAGGCATAACTTTGGTTCAATAAACCCATCACCAAAAGAAACATATGACTAAAGCCATCCCACTTGATGTAAACCTTGTAACATGAATCAGAGGCTTCCGCACTCAAGCTAGACTTACCTGAATTAATCTATAGTCGTGAAAATTGGTTTCACTGACTGCTTTTAAATAATTAGGTTTTAGAGTCATATTTTATAGCAATAGCTGGCTAATAATAATAATAATTTCTAAACTCACTAAATTGAGGACCAGTTCAATCACCTGTACTTGTAATTTGTCTATTTACTTTTTTCCATTTTTTATGTAAAATTTAAAGACCTGCCTTGTCTTGTTTTCTTAAATTTTCCAAAGATGAAATGATGCCAAATAGAAGCATTTAGTAAATATTGACAAAGAAATAAAATAATGAAATTCCAAATGGCTCTACCAATTACATAACTTCAATCTTTCCATTACCTCTCAAAAAGAACATTTTATTCTCTAATCTATAAAGAGTGACTCTCATAAAAGTAATCTTTTGAGATGATTCTTAGCTACATGAAAAAGTAATAAGCAACTTCCTTTCACTGAGTCTTGAGTATTGTTTTAAATTGCAGGTGACATTTTGTAAGTTGCCATTGAGAATTTAGTGGGTGGAAGGTGTACTAACAGCTCATGAAATTCCCTCCAATTTGATGAATCATTTTGTACAGAACAACTTTGCAGCATCAAGTTGTCAGAGACAGAGTCAAGAGTGAACAGTCTAGCCTCGAATCAGCCATTACAACCAACACCAGAAGACTAAAAAAATAACCTTATTCTGAATCTAAAATTCATTTATTAGAAATGCCTATGAGGGATATGTTGCCAGGTCAATCTGATTTTACATAAACTAGCAAAGTTCTTTTTTAGAATTCATAGGATGATACTGTACACAACATAAATATTTTTAAAAATAAGGCAATACATGGCTTAAGTATGGCTAAGTTTTCTTGCAAAATATTGATAAGAATGGAAATTATTATAACTGTTAATCATTGTTACACCTATAACACAGTATTCAATCCTTAAATATTTTGTATGAATATATTACAGAATGCATTACTCTAACAAAATATAAGCTAATCTGTTAAATTGAAAATACATTTAGTAATGCAAGAAGATATTTAGGTTTTAGATCCCTTACCATTATATTAATCACACTTTTCACCCTTTGTACATATCACAGATCTTAGATGCATAGACCTCTTAAATCATAATTCTTGCTGTGCAAACTTCAATGGACTCTGTAGGAATTGCATTGCCTTATGGGTACAAGTCAGCAAATGTAAGCAGAGGAGTTGGGCAGAGTGAGAGAACTTTTCCCCCTCTGTACTCTAGGTGGAGGCACTGGTATATAAAAGTGGCAATGACAACTGGAAACTCCTGCAAATAATAGACAATATTTGAACATCCCCATGAGTCACTGACTCAGTGAAGGCTAGACCTGAAATTTTTTTTTTTTAAGATTGCTACACATATATTTACTTTGTGTTCAGCTTTCCCTCTGAATTTTTTTTCCATCCCTGTATATCCTTATTCAAGGTCTCTTCCCCCTCCCACCACATCAGGTCATTTTTTTTCTCCGCAACTCCCCATCCCCTCCCTGGGCAGGGAGCAGACAGTCCTATGGTCCCACTGACCCAATAATGCTTGAATCAGTCTCCACTCCTGGCAAATCCAGTTTTGTCCCCCCTCCCTCAAGAGTGAGTCGGGTGTTCCTATATTTGGAGTGGGGTTTGAAGGGTCAGTCCAGGGTGTTTCTGATCCCAAGCTGTTCAGTGGTTGTGGTTTGCAGCTTGGGCATGCTTGGCTTTTTTTCTTGTTTGTTTGTTTAGAGACCACTAATGAGTGAGTACATCCCCTGCTTATCTTTCTGAGATTGTGATACCTCGCTCAGGAGGATATTCTCTAAATCCATCCATTTGCCTGCAAATTTTAGGATATCATTTTTTCTTACTGCTGAGTAGTATTCCATTGTGTAGATGTACCACAGTTTGTTAATCCATTCTTCAGTTGAGGGACATCTAGGTTGTTTCCAGGTTCTTGCTATTACAAATAATGCTGCTATGAACATAGTTGAGCTAATACCTTTGGAGTGTGAATGTGCCT
>PVIH01018050.1:0-39781 GCA_004025045.1 Sigmodon hispidus | reverse complement strand
AGAACGAGGACTCCTTCCCATGCAGTCTCTCAATCCAAACAGGTAGCAACCTCTGTCTTTGCCTGTCTACAGGAAGCCGGCTCCCCTCTTAATATATAAAGAAGGGGGAGATGTAGGGAGCCGGGAGCCCGGTCAAGCAGGCAAGACGGTGCCGGTTTCCGGTACCAAGGCGCGGCCGAGGCGATAAACAACGCATCTGTGCATGTCCCCCGGTAAGTTTCCACTCTGTGAGCCAAGCCCTCTGACCCTGCGTCATCTCAGGCGAGAGTTCGCAACCAATCAGAAGGGGAGACGTTAGAGGCAAGGGCTTGACAGTATAAAAGCCGGCTCCTGGCAAGGGGTCGGGGTCTTCTTCCCCTTCTTGGAGAGAATAAACTTGCTGCAGAAGGATCCAAACTGTGTACTGCGTTCTTCTTCGCAGGCGAAGACAGGGCGCGGGACATATAGTAATTACATTTATGTAACTTAACCTACTTCTTTCAAATACTTTCTATAATTGTTTAATGTTTTAAGTGGAAGACTTAGAAAGTTTACTGCCTGCCTTCACAGTATATGGAAAACATGATATAATTTAATATTTAGAGTTGATGTATTTTAGTTTTTGGTGCCAACTTCATCAATTCTACAACTTCTGTGCATATTTACTGTTACTTACTTTTGCAATTAAATTTCCATTATGGCTTCTTGCTTAATATATAAGTTAACTTGAAAGACTTTGCTTAGTCACTTCACTCTTTGTGGCTTGTTTTTCCCCTCTTTGGACTGGAGCTTGTTATATAGACCAACTTAGCCTCAAACTCACAGAGATGTCTGCCTCTCCTCCAGGAATGAGATTAAAGACATGAGAGACCTCATGCCACTGAAAGATATTTGTTATAAACATGAGTTTTATTTGATTTTTTTGTGGCTTATTTTTAACTACATCATTTTGAGAAAGCAAAGAACCTGTGACCAACTATTCTGCACTTTCAAACTTCAATTTCTGATCTAATACTGGTTTCACTATTTTACAAGGTCTAAGAAAACTTATTTCCTTCTTTTATGTGAAAGATTTTAAAATTTCAGTCTTATTAATCTTATTGCTTAAATATGCAATTTTTAGTAAGTTTTATCTGATTAATCTCACTGTTGTTGTATGTCATTTTTGGCCTGAATTTTATAGTCTAGCCCAGAGGTTTAGACCCAATTTCAGCCCTGCTTAGCCTCAAATAATCACAAACGTGCATATTAATTTTATGCTGATTGTCCTAGGGCCCAGGTATATAACTTGCTAACTCTTTATCCTTAAACTAATCCATGATTCTTATCTTATTTAACCATGTGGCTCAGTACCTTTACTCAGCAGCATTTCAACTTCTTTCCTCTGTGTCTCCTGGCATCTCTGTGACATCTCTGCTTTGCTCTGAAATGTTCCCTGAATTTTCTAAGTCTAGTAACCCCACCCATACTTCCTGTCTTCCTCTGGTCAATCAATTTTTTATCAAACCAGTAGGAGGGACAAATATTTATAAAGTAATAACACAATCCCACTACAGACAAATGCTTTTCCTACTACTTCTTTATCATAATAGACTGAATTTTCTAAATTATCCACCAAAATAAATGTCTTCTCTTTTTTTCTGCCAAGTATTTAACTATAACAATATAAAAAGGAACTAATTATCTTTTAATTTTAAGGACATTTAACAATAAATATCAAAATACTTCTGAGACCATATCAAATTCTTTTCTACTTGATATGAAACTTTTATGAAGAAAGAGAAGCATCCATGACACATGAAGCTCAAACTTTAGTATTTAACACTGTTTGTGGAAATTCAAAATAAAATAAGCCTAATTTGTAGCACACTTGTCCATCTTGAAATTCATTACTGAAAATAAAGGAAACACAGGTTTCTTTTTTTTAATATTTGTTCCCCCACATTGACACTCATACAGAGGTGAAGCCTCAATCTCTGCCCTCTACTTATTTGAAGTCTCTTCTTTCTTCACCAGATGTTACAACCATCCCAATTAAAGGGCCATAAACAAAACTAGCAGAGAAATAAAAGTAATACTTTTTAAATCTTAAAATAGAATATGTTGACTAAAATCTTAATATGGTCAGTCTATTTTTAAAAAATAAAACAATCAGGTTATAAAAATAAACAAATATATTACAAAGTAATATATACAAATATTTTACAAAAACTATAATTGATAGTTTTAGATAATAGATTAAATGCAGCTAAAAAGCCAATTCATAAATTAAAAAAAATACATCAAAGAAAATATTCAGAATGCAGCTAGGGACACAAATGTATGAGAAAATATAAGTAAGTTGTAATTCTTAGAGAAAGTGAAATTTCAACCTACACTAAATGGAGCTTTTAGTTCTAGGTGAAAAAAAAAAGATGGCCAAAGAGCATTTGAAGAAATTATCTAAAAAACAAAACAAAACAGATAAACATAGAATTGTTTCTGTGGAGAAAGTATGAGTTTCTAATTCCTTTTATAACTGATGACTAGCCCAGCAGTAGTGACACACATCTTTGATGTGGGATGTCTTCCTGTATGCTATGAATTATCATTGGATAATAAAAGAACTGTTTGTCTTATGGCAAGCCAGCTTATAGGCAGGTAGGAAATCCAAGTATAGACAAAGGGGAAGAAGGACAGAATAAGAAAGAGACACTGTGAACTGCCACTGGGAGAGGAAGATGTAAAGGAACTCAGGTAAGCCATGAGCTCTGTGGCAAGACATAAATTAATAGAGATGAGTTAAAATGCAAGAGATAGCCAACCATAAGCCTGACCCATAGGCCTAACAACATGCAATTAGTATAAGCCTTTTTAAGATTATTTGGAACTGTTGGTCTTGATTTTAGGTCTAATCCGGGCCAGAAATTTACTACAAATGGCACTCCAACATAGGTCATTTGCATCCACATAGAGTTTGCGACAACTTTAAAAAGGGGTTATAGATCATAGAAAGGGAGCTCAAAACAGTGCTGAGTTGTCTCTCTTTCAAGTAGGACATGGTACAGAGATGCCCTGGCATGGTCTTCAAGCTGAAGTTTCAAAATGTAGGGCTTTCAAAGTCCAGCTTAATCTGCAGCAAGGCTAGTTCCCAAAGTCTCACAAGAGCCTTGGTGTAAACGTAAGATGCATATGAAGGATTTAAGGTTTCTGTTCTAAGAGATAAAAAGGAAACAGAGTTGAATTTGGCTTCTTAGTAGCAGCATTTTCTTGGATCAACTTTGTTTAATGGAGGCAAGCAGAGGTGGGGCTTTTTAAAAAGAGACTTCCTGACTCAACTGTATCATTAAAAAAAATATGACTCTTTTAAGAGGGCCTACTGCCAAATACCTAAATGGAGTTCATAAGAAGTAGACAACTGCACTCTACATGGTAGCAATATGGACCCTAAAATTTCCCAGAGTAGTAACTGTGGCTCCTGCCAGTACCTCTATTGAAAAAGTAAACTTTTTATGGAGTTAGACTAGGAGCTGGGTGGAGCTAGCCAGGATTCCTAGCCAAGCTTTTAATCTTAACCAACCCGTGGCAGATTAAAAATGTGGTCAGAAATAGAAAAAGATAAGAAATATGAGATATATAGTAAATACAGCTTTTTAAAAACCTGTAAATGGTTTACAGTGTGTTTTAAAATATACATAGGCTCGAGAGAGAAAAGAAAAAGGAAAAAAAGACAAAGTCATTAAAAAAGAAATAGAGTAAAAAAAATAAGCTGTGTAAAGATCAAAATTATAAGGAGAGTCTGGTATGTTATTGTCTTGCCTTAAGTTTTTTGACTGTAAAACAAGTAGTAAGAGCTGCTAAAATACATTTAATTATAAAAGCTGCTGAATTAATCCAACTTGCATATTTTGTGAATGAGTTAACACTAAAATTGAAATCAAAATACATGCTACTTTGGAGAAGAGGTTTTCTTTTCTTATTTTTTTCCACAGAAAATAAAAGGTTGTGAATTTATACTGGTTAAAGAAAATAAATTTTGATCAAGGAAGACCCCTGAATAATTTCTGATGCAAAGAGATGGCCACATGAGCTACAAGGCTGCCAACTAAGATGATCCAGACACAAGACCCCATAAGAAAGCCAGTGTCCCCAATCAGCAGGAAGTTGTAATGGAAATATGCAAATTCCCAAAATGTTACTTATAAATGTTTATTTTCATTATAAATAGTTAATGGTCATGTTCAATCTCTTTCTAGGAAAAAAAGGGGGATATGATATAGAAATGATAAAAAATGTAAATTCTTGAATCTATTTTGATCCAAAAAGCAATTGTTAATCACTAAATATTTTATATTGGTATGGATTTTGATTTATTCATACAAATTTAAGGTCAATTTTGTTATCCTGTATGTATATTTCTAATTTTGTTTAAGATATTATATTTATACGATTCTAAAATTATAATGTATAATTAAGAAATACTGATTAATAGTCATCTATGATAATCAAACTTATAGTCATATTAGTTAGGCTTTCTTAGATATACAAATAAATATTTCAATTAGATAGGTAATCTTCAAACACTTCAAAGATGTACAGAATGTGGCATTTAAAATGGTTTAAGAACTTAGACTTTTCAGGACAATGAGATAGGTCTGCTCCTGGCAGCACCAATTTACTTCAAGTGGATAATAAACATCAGAGAAACTCCATATGGAATTTACTTTCATTGTGGCAAATTTAGCCACTGGGCAGGAAAGTATTCTTGCCTCAACTGCCTAATAGTATGCTATGTAAACTGGCAGACAGGACCCAGAAGAAACTGACCTCTGAACTTTGGCAGGACAAGCCAAGATGGTCTTTCAGGTTCCTGCTTCACAGAGACTACCAGACATTCCATGGGACAAAGGAAGAATTGACTGATTTGGTGTATTATGCCAGAATGGACACAGTAGTCCTTTAAATTTCCTGCTTCACAGAAAGGTATGCCAGAAACTCAAGGCCTGCAGACTGAAAATGGATGCCCCAACATTACAAAGGAACTTTAGACAGGTAGCCAGATGTCTCTGTCATCTCTAGAATTTAGAAGTTCCTTATATTGTTCTTATTTACTCAGGTAATATTATATCCTTCTATGATCTTTGATATAGCTGAAGATTAGGAAATTATAATTCTAGTTTACTTTAGCTATAATAAAAGGTAACTTAGATGTGAAACTTTTGGACTCACAAGGACAAGGTAGATGATAAAGTATTTAATTTTGCTAAATACAAATAGACAAGATATTGTAACTGCAATTCTTGCTTGATCACAGTTTTGTTATATGTAATTTTGCTATGCTAAAATTGAAATCTTTCTTTTTGCTTAGACAGAAAAGGGGAAGTGATGTGTGATGTCTTTCTGTATGTTGTAAATTATCATTGGATAATAAAAGAACTGTTGGGCCTATGGCAAGCCAGCTTATAGGCAGGCAGGAAATCCAAGCAGGGATAAAGTAGATGCAGGGAGGAGTCAGAGGAAGACATTGTGACCAAGGCAGCAAGATGTAAAGGAACTCAGGTAAGCCACAAACCCTGAGGCAAGACATAGATTAAGAAAAATGAGTTAAGATAGAAAGCAAGCAAGTAATAAGCCTGACCCATAGGCTAAACAGCATTTTTTTGGAATTAATAAATGTTTATTTCTAAAACCATTGTTCAATTTTTGACAGCTTTCTGTAACAGCCATTACAAAAAGTTTCAAGGTCCTAACAATCTCAGAAATGAGCATGAACATTCTTATACCTACACAAACTTACTACTATCACATAATTACAATTAAAACAATTTTAAATAAACAACTTTTTTACTTATAATATTTTTCATAATGGGCATTTACTTTTGTAAAACAAATTTTGAACCAAGTACCTGCTTTTTAGAAGTTTTCTTTATCATCTGTTCCTGCAAAAGAAAGCAAGCCTATAGTCTTGAAGTCAGAAAAATCAATCTTTAAAGCTTGTAGCTATCATTTGTAAAGATTTAGAAAATGATGCCATGCTAAAGAAAATACGTTACTGAGGGTAGGCTTTGAAAATTTATCTATATAAATTATTCTCAGTTCTCACTATGTGCTCCATAATGCAGATTAAGTGTGTGAGTCCTTAGCCTACTGCTTTAGCTCTTATGTCTGACATTTGTTGCCATACAACTTTCATGGTGATCCACTAAACAGCATTTAATTAGTCTAAGACTTTGTATGATTATTTGGGACCAATAAGCTGAGGGCAATCTATTTGGGACTACTGATCTGGATCTTGGGGCTAAGCCAGGCCAGAAACTTTATACTACACACATTTAATACCAGCATGAGACAGAAGTGGACAGATCTCCAAGTTGGAGGCCAGCTTGATCTACAGAGGGAGTTTCAGAATACACAGAGAAACTCTATCTCAAAAAGTCAAAAAGACTAAAACAAAGACTGATACCTAGATGTGACAGAGAAGCTAAATGGATTGTAGGCAGCATTGCTATCTAAATAAGCCAAAAAGGAAAGGGTGCATCAACCACATACCAGCACTATTAACGTAACTTGGATAGAAGAATTTCACACTTACACCCTTAGATAAAAAGCTACAAGCCACCAATGGCTGCTGAGAGAATGAGAATTCATTTCCTCTAGCCATTCTCCCTCTGTGTGCATTCAGGGGAGCATTCATGTTGTACAAATTCAGGTTTTCATTCGTTGCCTTGTAGATAGGCTGTTGCCAACCCTGCTCATCTCCTGTGTTTAGTCTACCATGTCATTATGATTTTCTCTGCTGTTTCTCACACTTTATTCTATGAATATGCATTTGTTGTCCTTAGTTTATCAAAACACATCTCAAAGCCTTTAACAATCAGCAGAAGCCAAAACCTGACCATTGGTTGAAGGAACAGAAATAAATTTAAAATTAAGAGATTAAGAGGCAGAGAGGAGGAGGAAGAGGAGAGAAGACCACTATCATTAAAAAAGAAAAGAAGGAACCTAACAACATTGATCAGAACAGTGATTATTTTTAATATAACACTGTATGTAAATCTATTCTTGGTACCCAAAAGAAGAGGAATATCTCAACCTTGTTTTTATTACCAGCTACACACCAGATTTTATTTACCAGGATATTTTGTAGAAAAACAGCTTCACCATAGGAAGCTAAAAGCCCATGTTTTATTGTAACATTTGATCTATATTTTTGCTTCTCAGGAATGCAGCAGAGATGCACCTTTCCATATAGACAAAATATAGAATGACATTTACCCAAATGCAAGAAAATAATTATGTTCAGAAAAGAAGTTCTCCTCTTTAGACATGAAGAAGAACCAGCAACTCTGGAATACGACATCATCCCTTTTAGACATAAAAGTTTCAAAAAGCATCATATTCTAGTCCTAGACAGAAAATTCTATCTTTGTCTTCATCTCTCTAGTTACACTTCTTTTGCTATGACAGAACATCTTGGTAGGAAAAAAAATAGCTGAGGAAAGGTTTCTTTGTTTGGGTTTTGTTCTGTTTTTTTCTTTCCACTCCAAGTGCAGTCCATCATTTCAGAGAAATCAAGGCAGGCACTCAAGCACCTACTCACTTAGCATCCACAGCCAAGAACAAAGGGATAACATTAACATCTTTGCTTGCTTCCTGCTCAGGACCGCATTCTGTGGGGACAGTGCTGCACACAATTTTCTGAGTCTTCCTGAATCAATCAAAAATCAAGACAATATCCCACAGACATGACCACAGGTAACCAGATCTTGAAAGTTTTTCATTAGAAGCCTCCTTCCAAGTTACTCTAGATTGTATAAAGTTGACATTTAAAACTAGCCACCAGCAGAGTTTCCAACAAATGCTTCCATTTCCACAAAATCAAGAATGTTATTTTATTTATCCTTTTATTCCTACTACTATACAATGTTGAGAATGTGATAGCCTTCTATAGACTTTTTTTTCTGAATGCATTATTTAGTGATTAAAGACCTAAGTTGCCTTTCACTTGAATTTGTAAGTTTTGATAAGATACATAATAGTTAACTCCTAACAATATCTATGAGAGGAATAAACAGAGAACAAGAATGACAGACAATGGGGAGCAAGGGGAGAGAGTGGGAGGAAGGGAAGGAGAGAGAGAATGTGAGTGAGTGTGTATTGTCAGGACAGGTCTGAATACTGATGAACTGGAACCTCCAGTCTGTGTGTGCACTGAACTGGAGTAAGACAGAAATGCATAACAGACTCATGACCAAACAGAAATGGCCCAGTGTGTTGACACAGCATATAATCTGGGCCCAACCAGAAAGCAGCAGAAAGTGACATGAATGAATATGGTTCCAAGTAAATGAAACAGCCATTAAAGATGTTTCTCTTCCAGGCGTAGTGGCTGCAGGCTTTCTGAGGTTCTAGGGACAAGGGAAAGAGAAACCTGCATAGAATATTCTGGGTAGCTGGTTCCAGAGGAGATAAACAATTTGACAAACACCCAGGAAGAATGTCTCTAACCTTCATAAAACTGAAAGGACAGGCAAGAAATGAGATGGACGACACTGTCATGGAAATTACAGTCTCAGCGATTTAGAGACATTTCATTCTGCAAAGGAGCTGGCACCCTGGAGAAGAGATAAACAGGAAGTTTGAAATCTGCCTTAAATGGCATGACGGATTTTTCTTGGGATATGGTATTAAATGAGGCTAAAGTTCTTGCTAGAAAATAATATCTCCTAAAGTTCAGCTCATCTTTCGATCAACTCAGAGGATTGACAGGAAATATTTAAGTAATTGCAAATGTCGACTTCTTAGAAATTGTGACACTAAATAGTCTGGGGAAAGAAAGCATTCAGAAGCAAAGGCACATCAGTCTGTTAGTGAAATGGAGAAAAAAAAAAACAGATCACAAATGAGTATTATGACACACAAAGTCCCTTCATGTGTGGAGCCCAGTTCTAGGCACCGTGAAAAAAGGAGGTTCCATTACCCTTGAAGAGTGTATAGAGGGGAGAGCATGAAGTTGAATACACATGGACCCCCAAATACAGATTGACTCCTTAACAACTGAGTGCAAAGCACTCAAGAGCAGTCAGAATGCAAAGATGTCAGTCAGGGAAGGCATCCTAAAAATAGTGAGCTTTACATTCTGATTTTAAAGGCATATTTTAAAAAGTGTATTAAGCACTTGATGTTTTAATTTTGGGGAATAAATTTTACTTACTATATATGATATATTTTGCATATATCTTACATGATTTAATTTCTACTTCAAAATTGTTTTTAAGTTTCTATTTATAGACAATGAGTTTTTTGTGTTTTTTTTTTTTTTATTTTAACCATAGAATCACACTGTGATGGTTCATTTTAAATGTTAGAATGACTAGGCCTTCTGGTGCTCAGACTGCTAGACAAACATTATTTCTAGGTGTGTCTGTGAAGGTAGTTCCAGGAGCAATTAGCATTTAAATTGGTGGTTAAATGGGATGGGTATCATCCAACCCTTTGAGAGCTTAAATTTAGAGGGGGGAGCAGAGATTGGTTGAATTGACTGTCTAACTATAGAGCTGGGTCATCCATCTTCTTCTGTCCTGGATACTCCTAGTCCACTGGCTGTCAGGCCTAGGCTGGAAACCATATCATATATAGGTATCCTGTCTCTCAAATCTTTGACTGCCAACATCACTGATTTTTCCAGGTATTCAGCCATAGACAGACAGTTATGAAACTTCTTGACCTCTATTTTTACAACATCAATACTTTAGAACAAATGTTTATATAGTTTGTAGCAATATATTTACTATATAAAGTATTGATCAATGTGCATATAGAATATATATGTATATAAATATATGTGTGCATGTGACTATGTGCATGTTTATCCTATATTTTCTGTTTCTAGGAGATACCTGATATACATACATATATCACTTAGCCATTAGAAAGCAGATTTAACCTTTTCTGGAATAGACAGTGGGGTTCGCCTAATTGGTAAACAGTGAAAAATTAAAATTATGATTAGAATTTTGTAAAAATATAATAGTCCAGTTGCTTTTTGTATTTCTTCATGTTCATCATTTTGTTAAAGAATTTTATGCAGTGAAATCAGCTTGGCATAGTAAGGACATACATTTAAAGAAAGACAATAGAATGATTTTTTTTTAAAAAAAATGAACAATGCAGGGACATGTCTGGAGCATCTTTAACAAAGGTGAATCCTGAACCAACATCCAAATAACAGTAACAGAAATACTGTACTGAACCCCCATTTCCTTCATTCTTTTCAAGACGTGGTGCTTATGAAGAGGAGAGCGGTTACCCTGCAAGTAGAAGTCAAGTGTCTTCAGCTGAGAGAAAAGGAAACACACAGAAACTGCCATGATTCACTTCTCAGATCTTTCCTTTCCACAAATTCATACCACTACATAGAAAAATATCAGAAGTGAAGCTTTAAGTTGAGGATCCTCCTGCCAATGAGTTGTGATACAGACACAGTGAGCAGAGAAGTTGTTAATTTATGTTAACACCAATGTGTCATGTTGGCTTGAGAAGCAATATTCCTAATTTTGTAGGTGTGAATGAAAGCTATGGGGGAGGAGATAGGCAGTTAGCCAAAAGTGTTTGAGAATATTTTTGTGGCCCACATGACATCGTTGTCTTCTTCTGGTAGAATATTGTTTCCTTCGAAACCATCGAAGTTGGATAAGGTGATATATACCTGTCATCCCAGTCCTCTGGAGGCTGAGACAGGAAGATCAGGGGTTCAAAGCCAGCCTTGGCAACATAAGTTTGAGACCTATGTTGGTTTCATTAGACCCTGGCTTGAAAAATAAACAAAAACAAAACCTTTGTTAGTTAGATGGAATTAGAAAATTGGAACATAATTGAGAGAAACAGTTCAAAACAATGATGAAGAGAATAAACTCTAAACCCTTTTGCATCCTGAATTCCTCATTTCCTTAAGGAAAGTTAGATAACTTGTCTGTATATGTTATTCCTCATTTATAAAATAAGATAACAATGGCAAATATTAATATATTGTTCATATATTTTTCTAGATCCAGTGGTAAAATTCAGAGGACTTCCATCTCTACATATAATCTTTCCCAAAGTTAAAGAGAGAATACATACCTAACTCATTTTATAATATCTGTATTACTCTAATGCTAAAAATATAAAAATATTGCAAGATAAATAAATTTGTAACAAACATTCCCAATATCATAATATATATATGTATCCAATGGACTAATATCCATAACCAAAAATTGATTTTTTATTTCTATGATGTTTAGTGTCCTTATTACACAGTAGGCAAGCTTTTCAGGCCAGTTGTTAGGTACTTCCCAGGATTCACAGCTCGGTGAGAGGGAAGATCACTTTTCCTATACTAGCATACAAAACATCTTCCAGCACTATGAAAACTAGCCAGTAGGGAAGAAGTTTTTATGAGTACCAGCTGGACTTCTTCATGTTCTATGACTAAAGAATATGGTGTGTTCAGCAATAGGGTCTTATTATGTATTTCTAGAGGATAGAAGAGCATTGACAATACCGTGCAATATTTAGGAGTTAGTGGACCTCACTGGCAAAATATTTCAAAGGACTCAACTCATGTCTGGCACTAAGCTTTTTATTTGTTAGCCTGTAATATATAATAAGATTTTGCCACCCAATCATCCTTCTCTTTTCCTTTCTATACACTGTGATCCCATCCCATAACTCAATTTACCTCTTACTGTTTTATTATTCCTCTTTAACCCTTTAGTCTCCTATAGTTTATCTCCTTTACCTTGAAATAGTCCTAGGGAAATTACTAATTTCCTCTCATCTATGAGTATTCCAATGAATTATAAATATTTGAACATTCAAAGCTAATATTCACATAGGAGAGAAAATGGGATTTTTGTCTTTCTGAATCTGTATTAACTCATTCAGAATGATTTTTCTAGTTCCTTCTGATTACCTGAAAATTTCATAATTTTATTTTTTAACAGCTGAGCAACATTCCATTTCATAAATGAACCACACTTTCATTATCTATTTATCAGTTGATGGCTATCCATGTTGTTTCTGTTTTTGTCTATTGTTAAAAAAAAAAAGCAGCAATGAAAGTGGATGAACAGATATATCTGTTGTAGTATGTAGAGATCTTTGTGACAAATCTATTTTTGGATTTCTGAGAAATTTCCACACTGATTTCTTCACAGAAATTGAAAAAAAAATCTTAAGACAAAAAAACCCAGAAAATGCAAAATAATCTTGAACAATTACAAAAAAAATCCTACTGAAGGTATCACTATCCCAGCTTGCAAGTTATAATACAGTGCTATTATAATAAGACTTGTGTGTTACTGGCAAAAGGAAAAATACACATTGATCACTAGAAAAGATTTGAGGATCCCTATTTCAGCCCACACTACCACAGCCACCTTAGTTGTGTCAAAGATGCCATAGAGTATACACTGGAGAAAACAACACTTCCAAAAAGTGATGGTGATCAAACTTTGTATAGAAGAAAGAAATTTGATCTTTATTTCTCTGCACAAAACTCGACTCCAAATGTATCAAGGACCTCATCAGAATCTGATAAAGGAGAAAGTAGGAATATGCTTGGCACAGGAAAGAACTTTATAAACAAGGCCCCAGGAATGATAATATTAGATCCAACAGTTAATAAATAAGATTTTGTGAAGTTTATCAAAATATTTAAAACATACTTAGCAAATATGGGGTTGGAAAAAGACCGGGTGCTAGGGAAACCTCCACGAACTCACAGGATGCCCCTGCCTAGGTCTCCAACCAATAGAGAAGGTGTTGCCTAAACAGTACTTCCCCTATAATCAAACAAATAACCACCTTAAGTGCCATCACAGAACTTACATCCAACAATGAATAGAAATAGAGGCAGGGATACATGGCTGAGCATTGGGCTGAGTCCCTGGTCCAGCTGATAGCAGGGAGGAGACTATATATGAGCAAGGGGATAAAGGCTATGAGGAAAATTCAAACAGTGATGGCTGGCTGGATCTCTGTTAAGCTCACTGAATCAAGAACAGCCACCTGAGAACCATCTGGAAAAGGATCTAAGACCTCCAAGGATAGGCAACTGTCCACTGGAATGGGCAATATGTGGAGCCTCAAGGGGAGGTTTCAGACTGTGTTTCTGTGCATGGACTGACATTTCAGAGCCCATTCCCTCCAGAGGAACACCTAACCCAGTCTTGATATTAGGATGAGGAAATCAGACTTGCCTGGAGTGGGATGCTCAGCTAATCAATCTTGGGACCTCTTGCTCTTTCTGGGGAGGGGATTAGGGCAGGGGAGGAGGGAGGCTGAAGACTGACTGGGAGGGGTCAGGAGGGGGAAAAGAGTTGGAACAAAGGGATACATGGATAAAAAAAATAAGACTTTATTCTATAAAAATAAACAATAAAAAAGAGGGAAATACAAAACTAAGTCATTCCAAAAAAGAATATTAACAAGTTATATAACCGAGCCATAGGCCAATCAACATAAAAATAATATAAATTTTTGTGTGATTATTTGGGGCCAAATGACAACAAAATTGCAAACAAGTCTAGCCCTTAAAACTAGGCCAAGAAATCTGAACCAAAAACTTCAGATTACAACATATCATCAGCGCAGGGCAAATATATACATGGCATAGATAGGTTAAATAGTTATGAGTGCTAAATCCATATAGTAGAAAATAAAGCTTGGTATTATTTACATAAAAATTATAACCTGAAAAATAATCTATAATGACAAGAAGCAAATCAGTTATTATCTCAGGCAGGGAGTGTGGTAAGATGAGATGAGATGAAAAGTGATCTGAAATAATTCTTCTGTACACTGTGTGAATATTTATCAAAATCTGGCCAATAGCTGAACAGGATAAAGTTAGACAGGAAAGTCAAACTGAGAGTGATCGAATGAAGGGTGGAGTCAGAGGACTTCCCAGTCAGAATGAGAATGAGTTGAACACACAAAATGGAAAAGAGGTAAACGTCACAAGTCTTGGAGCAGAATGTAGATGAATAGAAATGAGTTAAGTTATAAGAGCTAGTTAATAACAAGACTAGGCTATTACCCAAGCATTTATAAGTAATCTTAAG
Source organism: Sigmodon hispidus (assembly GCA_004025045.1). NCBI lineage: Eukaryota > Metazoa > Chordata > Mammalia > Rodentia > Cricetidae > Sigmodon > Sigmodon hispidus. The sequence goes on along the minus strand of PVIH01018050.1, from coordinate 25,715 downwards.
TCTCCATGTTGGTTATTTGGGAGCAAGAAGTCAGGAACAGAAAAACTCTGCCTACAGAAAGGTCTCAGTGAAAGAAATTTGAGTTGTAAAGATGTTCATTCAATAATCATAATAATGGTTCATGACTGTATACATATGCCAAAACTTATTGAGCTGTACATTTGAATGTATGAAGTCTACCATTATATTATCCCTCAAAAGAGCTATCCAAACATACTTATATTTTTTAATATTGGGAAATATTCAAACCACCATGTCTTTCTCTGTGTTTTTCATTTTATTGGTGATAAAATGTGTAAAGCCAAGACTGGTGAGAGATCTTAGCAGGTAATTGGGCTTGCTAACAAGCCAGATGACTTGAAATTAATCCCAAGGACCCAACTGTTGGGAGAAGAGAATTTTCTTTCAAAAATTATCTTCTGCTCTCCACTCCTTGTGCAACTTATTCTCTAATCTCCATGCACACTATACACACACTCACACACAACACAAACAAGCATAAATATGCATACTTCTATGCATACATATTAAATAAATTAGAGATATAGGATTGATAGGTAAGTAGATAGATAGATGATAAGTAGATGAATAGATAATATATTTTTAGATATATATGTAGATATATGTGGATGATAGAGTAGAAAGATTGCTAAATATATAAATAAATAGATGATAGAATAGAGATGGTAGATAGATATTTGATAGAAAGATAGATGATTGATAGAACAGGTAGATTGGTAGATAGGAATAGATAAATGATAGAATAAATACAGATAATAAATATATGATGGATGATAGGTAGATCGATAGATGATAGACACATAGATACATAGATAAATAGATAAATAAATGATTCATAAGTATGTGGATATATAGATGTTAGATAGATAGATATAGATAATAAATATGTAGAAAGATAGATTATAGATAGCTGTTAGATTAATAGAGAAATGATAGATGATAGATTGATAGATGTTGGATGTATGGATAGATGATATACATAGATATCTAGATAAGTATGTGGATAGACATACAAAGGTAAATAGATGATAAATATGTAGACAGATTATAGATAAATGATAGATTGAAAGATAGACAAATGATAAAGCATAGATAGATATATGAATGAACAATAGAGGACAGATAAAGATAACAGAGCTTTGAAAACATTATAATTATGGTTTGAGTGTAGAGCATACCTGGTGTTATTAACTAAAATAGTAAAATCAAGCTAAGGAGTTGACACTGGTTTCATGCTTATCTACCTGCACTTTGTGCTATAATGAAAAGCAATACTCAGTGACTTAAAACCCAAACATATCATGTTCACTCTCTGCCCTTTCCCCCCAAATATAATCCATTATAATGAAGACACATTTACAATGATAACAAGAACTCAGATCAATAAATCAATATAGCAAAAGATCAGAATTATTTCTAATGTAATCTGCAAATAAAATCTTAAAAATTTTAACTCATTAGCATAATCTTCACATGTACAGGTTTATGTAGAATCTACAAACACTAAGAAAGAAATGGAATCACTGCTCTCTATCACTTCTCCTGCTCAGCAAGCACTTGAGAATATTGATAGATATCACTATTAAATCCTTACAAGAAAAGTTCAAGTTAATACATGTTCTCTTCCTATATCTTTAGATTTATTTTTATTTATGTGTACATGTTTTTGTATGTGTCATGTGAGTGTAAGACTGACTGTCAAAGCCAGAGGAACGCATCAGATTCCCTGGAGCAAAAGTTATAGCTAGATGGCTGTGAGCTGTACACCACAGTTGACTAGTGTCCAACTCTAGTTCTTTGGGAGAGCAGCAAGTGCTCTTAATCATTGAACCATCTTCAGACCCCTTCTGCTGCTTTTAAATTTATGTTTATATTTATTGATTCCTATTGTTAGAATCATTCATTTTGACCAAAGCCAAGAGCTCAGTAAGTATATTTTTCTCCAAGTCTTTCTGGCATTGATTGCAAGCTCAGTAAATGATGTGTTGATGGACATAATCAAGAAACCTTAAGGCTTTGACTTGAATAAGAAGGTAATTGTCCCTTCCACATTCTGAATATGCCATATTATTCCACATTTCTGAAACCTCAGGAGACAATATTTCATTTTTTTACATTAGAAAATGTATTTAAAGTAAATGCACTTCTTCAACCTCACATGCTTTTGATTAAAAATTTAGAAAACATTTATATGAACTCCATCTTTTTCACTTACTAGCATCACTGGTTAAAAGTTTGCTATTAGAGGAATTTTGTGTTGGAGCACATCCTGCACACTAAGGTGGGCATTCTAACTTGCTCTGTGTGTTTGTGTAGTTACTCACCAGTGAGCATGACTAAATCCTCAGGCATCATTTCACTTGAAAGAAATGAACATACTGGGATAGAAGGGATCATCTGTCTGCCACTTACACCTGGAGCACTTGTGGTCCCCTTTATTGTGGAGGTATGTTGCCTTGAGTAGGGTAGATAGAGTCTCTCACTGACAATTGGAGACATAAAACTCCCTCAGGTGTATACCTCATTGATGTGCATAAGAGAATGATCAGAGATTTTTTTAAATATATGTTTTGTTTTGAAAATAAACCTTTTCATATAATTTATTATGATAGTTTCTCTTCCTCCACTTCCTCTCTGATCCTCCCTTATTACCTTCTCACCCAAATCTGCCTAATTTATTTTATTCTTTCTTTATAACACAAATAAAGATAAATAAAAATATGAAAAGCACAAGGAACAAATTTAAAAAAATAATTCATAAAAACACACAATTGGAAACCATAATATACAAGCAAAAGATCACCAAGAAATAAGAATGTTCAAACAAGGCACTGTATGACAAAACTCTTCATTTGGTCTACCCTTCTGTGTAAATAATATGCCCACTGATAGTTCCATTGGAAAAAACTAAATTTCTTTTGCAAGCAAATGTCAATTACAGATAGATTTTTTGGTTAGAGGTCTCTAAATGTCTTGAAACTGTGAAGACCATGTCCATGATGCCACAATCTCTGTGAATTCATATGATATGGGTAGTGGGATTATGTTCTGGTACATTGTCCCTCCTATTTAATAAAAAGCTGATTGGCCAGAAGCAGACAGGAAGTGTGGGTGGTAACCAGACTAAGAAAACTCTGGGAACAGAAAGAGATGATAGAAGAGATAGACAGATTCAGAAGCAGAGGTACTAGGAGAGACACAGAGAAAGGAAGACAACCATGCTGCTCTGAGAAAAGGTATCAAGTCTCATGGCTTTACAAGATAAGAATCGTGTTAGTTTAAGAAGAAAGAGATAGCTATCAAAATGTCTTAGCCTTAGGTTAATCAGCATAAAATTAATACAAACTTCTATATGTTACTTTGGGACTGCTGGTCCAGATCTTGGGTCTAGTCTGGGCTAGAAAATTAATATTACAGACATGTGTGTCACTCCTGTTGTGTTTGAAAAGCACTGTTTCCTTGGTAATATCCATCTTTTCCAACTCTTGAAATCTTTCTGCTTCTTTTTACACATAGTTCCCTGAATACTGAAGGGAAGAATTTAAGGAAGACATACCAAAGCCTCTCACTCTCCCCACATTATTTATATGTGGCCCTCTGTGTTAGTTGCCATATTCTGCAAGTGGAAGGTACACTGATGATGAATAGTGAGCCACTGATCTTTGGGTATAGCAAGATACCACTAGGAGTCATTTTATTTCCTATGTTCTTTCAGCAGAACAATAGTATTTTGTTTCCTTTCTAGGCCACTAGGAAGTAGAATCCAGTCAGAGTGGTTATCCACTCCCAGAACATTTGTGCCATTATTTATGCAATCACCACCATATCATGAAGGAAGTTACAATTGCAGGTCACAGGGTTTATATCTGGGTGTGTGGTTAGTTACCTGTCTTTTTTGGTAGTATGCAAAAAACTTTTCAATATCATGAACACTAGTCTTTAGGAGTGAAAGTTCTAGTTGGACACCAGCTTGAGTTTTCTGTGTTTCATGAAATATGAAGGTATTGTCTTCAGGAATAGGCATTAACTTCAATTTTTGGAGATCAAGTCTTGGCAATGGTCTGAGGTATTTAAGTGATTCCATATGCAACAGGTTTACAGGTCTCTGCAACACTCTAGAGAGTCCCTGATGGTATTCTGAAGAGGCAAAGACAAATAGGCAGCTTGGGGAATACTTGGGGCAAGCGAGATTGCCTTGGCTTCTTACTTTTCCTTTTATTTCCAGGCTAATTAAAGTGTAATTGAGAAGTAAATATTACATGCTTATTAATATGTTTGGTGTGATATTTTATACATGTGTACCTTATGAAGGTACACTTGACTTGAGCACTCCTGTCAAGTTAGCTGTCATGTTCTTCATTCCATTACCAGTTTTGTGTATGTATATGTAGCAATAACATTAAAGATTCACTTAACCAGTTTCAAATACAAAAGCAGTTTTATTCAGTGTAAATTTCAAACTATACATTCAGTCCTGAATTTCTCAACCTGCTGTATTTTGATATATTATTGACTATACATATATACTCATTTTTTATTTTTGACAATTCATCCCTTACAGGGAGGGCACTTAAGATGACCTCATAACTTTACTATTATGAATAGTGACACACTTATCATGGAATGTAGACATCTTCATTAATTTTTGTGGCTCATATTAATTGTATATGCTGATGGATTTTACACATACCATTTTGTTCAAATATCTCATGAATTTTGACCAAAGTAAACCCTATAACTCCCTTCTCCTATCTCACTTCCTATTACATGTATTCACCCATAATTATTCTTTCTTTTGTGCCATATGTGCATAAATGGATGTACATAGCTATGTACAATCTGAGATCCACAAATAACAGGCAATGTGTTATATTTATTCATAATTTACAGCGAATTTTTTCAGGACAACAAAGGAAAAATTAATTTAATAAATAGTAATTTTCTCAAATGGGAGAACACTTTTGCTGTCTAACTATCTGACAATGAATTAATATCCATAATACATAAAGGAATCAAATTACTAGATACAAAACATTCAAATAACTCAATCAAAAAATTGGTTAATGAAATAAATAGACAGTTATAAGAAAATGAAGTACTATTTGCCAATAAACATGGGAAAAATGTCCAACCATCTTAGCTGTAAGCAAAATGCAAATTAAAACTATGTTGAGATCCCACTCAGTTCACCACAGTCAAAACGGCTATCATTAACAAAACTAACATTAAACAATGGTGAAAATGTACTAAAATGAAACAAACTCTCTTTACACAGTGACCCTACAAATCACTAATACCATGTACTTTGGTCGACTATAATTTTTGTATAATTATTTCAATCCTGTTGGATATAACACATGAGTAGATTGTTGGATATAACGTATGAGTAGATGATTAGATGTACTTTAATTGTTTTTCAGGAATCTCAATACCACTCTACATAATGATTATAATAAATATCCATACCACAAACACACTGGGATTTCAGTTGGTCCACATCATCATCAGCACTTGATATTTATTATTTTCTTTATCATAGTCATTCTAAAAGATAGAGGGCTATACTGAAATGTGGTTTGGATTTGAGTTTTTTCTGGTAACAAGTAATGTTAATCATTTTCTAATGTATTTCTTGGATGTTTTTATGTCTTTAAAAAGAAATATTTGTGCAGGTCTCTACATGATAGTTTTATGTCAACTTGACACAAGCTAAAGTCATTTGAGAGGCAATAACCTCAAGTAAGGATGTGCCTTCAGAAGATCAAGGCTGTAGGCAAGAATGAAGGGCTTTTTCTTAATTAGTGGCTGATGAGGAGAGCCCAGGATATTGTGGGTGATGCCATTTTAGGGATGGTGGTCCTGGGGTCTATAAGGTAGGTTGATCAAGACATGAGCAATTCAGTAAGCAGTACTTCTCCATGGTCACTGCATCACCCCCTGCCTTCAGGTTCCTCTTGTGTGTAAGTTCCTGCATTCACTGCTGTTGATGATGAACTATTATATGGAAGTGTGAGTAAAATAATTCCTTTCCTCTCCAGTTGCTTTTGGTCATGGTGTTTCATCACAGTAAAAACTAACTAAAACAAGGTCATCCTTTGCTCATTTTTCATTTGAATGATTTAAATGAATATATATATATAATATATATGTTAACATTAACCCTTTCCTGATGCCCGCTTTAAGATTGAATTCTTTCTATTCTGTTGGTTGCTTCTTTATTTGGCTGTCTCTTTTTTGTATAGAAAGAAGCTTTATGTTATGTGGTAATATTTTGTGTATCCTCTCAGAAATAAAACTTGTCTAAAAATCAGAGAACAGAGCCAGACACAGAGTTAGTCATAGAGGTCAGGCAGTGGTGACACATGCCTTTAATCATAGCACTCAGGAGGCAGAGGTCCATCTGTATCTCTATGAGTTCAAGACCACACTGGGATACAAGAGATTAATCCAGGCCGAAAGAGAAACAAAGCCAGGCAGTGGTGACACACACCTTTAATCCTAGCACTAGGAAAGTTGAGACAGGAAGTGATATGGCTGGGCAGAGAGAGGAATATAAGGCAGGAGGAGACAGGACTTTGGCCTTGCATTTTTCCCTTGTTTTTCTTTTTGTGCCAAGGACTCCTCAGGCATTTAGTCTGAGGATTCATGGAGACAGGATCTTCCCCTTTCAGCCTGAGGATTCAATAGTGGGGAGAAGTTTCTACTGGCTTGTTTCTCTGCTTTTCTAATCATTAAGCATTTATCCCAAACTCTGACTCTACGCTTTTATTCTAAGACCAATTAGGATTGGTACAGCAATGTTAATGTCTTATGCTCAAACCATGATTTTCATAGACAATGATCCTTATGTATGAAAGAACGTATAATATATTACTAGTTGATAAGAATGTAGTGACATGTAATTTTAGTTCATTTGTTCTTACAGTACAAATTTGTTCTTCATTTTCATAGGTACTTATTTTTTCCATCCTATTTCTCTATTTTAGCATGATGAATTAAATTTAGTCAATATTATCTTGTTATCTATCTTATAATTCACTTGTATAAATATTTTCTTTATGTATTTAGATGGTAGTAGTGTGTGACTTTTGTCAACCCAATTTAATTGACCCATTTACCTAGAATCCTGGACATTTAATACCCAAATATCAGCCTAAGAGAGTGGCTTCTAAGTGTTTTGCCTTGTGCTAATGAAGATAAAACATATGGGCATTTAGTGTAAGCAAACCAGAAGTAAGCTTTATTAAGAAGAATTAGAGAAAAATGAGAAATTAGTAAGAAGAGGGAAATTTTTTGTTCTTTTGTTTGTTTGTTATTTGTTTTTTGGTTGTTTTTATTTTTATTATTATTATTATGAACAAAGAATTAATACTTTCTAACCTTGTATATCCTTATTCAAGGTCCCTACCACCTCCCACCACATCAAGTCATTCTATCTTCTCCAAAAATTCCCATCCCATTCCTGGGCAGGCTGCAGGCAGTCCCATGGTCCCACTGCCCCAATATTGCTTAGTTCAGTCTCCACTCCTGGCAGATGCAGTTTGCTCCCCCCTCCCTCAGGAGTGAGTCAGGTATTCCTCTAGGGGGAGAGGGATCCATGGTGTCAGTCCAGGGTGTTTCTGATCCCAAGCTGTTCAGTGGTTGTGGTTTGCACCTTGGGCATGCTTGGCTTTTTTCTTGTTTGTTTGTTTGTTTAGAGTCCAGTAATGAGTGAGTACATCCCCTGCTTATCTTTCTGAATTTGTGATACCTCACTCAGTAGGATATTCTCCAAATCCATCCATTTGCCTGCAAATTTTAGAATATCATTTTTTCTTACTGCTGAGTAGTACTCCATTGTGTAGATATACCACAGTTTGTTAATCCATTCTTTAGTTGAGGGACATCTAGGTTGTTTCCAGGTTCTTGCTATTACAAATAATGCTTCTATGAACATAGTTAAGCTAATGCCTTTAGAGTGTGACTGTGCATCTTTAGGGTATACACCCAGAAGTGGTATTGCTGGGTCCTTGGGGAGATTGATTCTCAATTTTCTGAGAAAATGCCATATTGCATTCCAAAGTGACTGAACAAACTTACACTCCCACCAACAATGGAGGAGTGTTCCCCTTGCTCCTCATCCTCTCCAGCATAGGCTGTCCTCCATGTTTTTTATCTTAGCCAATCTAACAGGTGTCAGATGGTATCACAAAGTTGTTTTGATTTGCATTTCTCTGATGGCTAAAGATGATGAGCACTTTTTCAGGTGCCTTTCAGCCATTCATAATTCTTCTGCTGAGAATTCCTCTTTTAGATCCTAACCCCATTTTTTGATCGGGTTATTCAAGGTTTTGGGCTCTAGATTCTTGAATTCTTTATATATCTTAGAGATCAGTTCTCTATCACTTGTAGGGTTGGTGAAAATCTTTTCCCATTCTGTAGGCTGTCGTTTTGTCCTATTGACAGTGTCATTGGCTTTACAGAAGCTTCTTAGCTTCGAGAGTTCCCACTTATTGATTGTTGGTCTTAGTGTCTGTGCCACTGATGTTATATTTAGGAAGTGGTCACCTGTGCCAATTCGTAGAAGTGTATTTCCCACTTTCTTTTCTATCAAGGTCAAAGTGGCTGGGTTTAAGTTGAGGTTTTTAATCCACTTGGATTTGAGTTTTGTGCAGGGTGACAGGCTCGGATCTATTTGCATTTTTCTACACACTTCCATCCAGCTATGCCAACACCATTTGTTAAATATACTGTCCTTTTTCCATTGAATATTTGGGGCCTCTTTGTCAAAGATCAGGTGTTCATAGGTTTTTGGTTTAATGTCTGGATCCTCAATTCTATTCCATTGATCCACAAGTCTGTTTTTATGCCAGTACCAGGTTTCTTTTTATTACTGTAGCTCTATAGTATAACTTGAAGTCAGGGATGATGATACCTCCTGAGGTTCTTTTGTTGAGTAAAATTGTTTTGGCAATCCTGGCTTTCCTGTTATTCCAAATGAAATTGAGTATTGTTCTTTCAAGGTACAAAAATATTGTGTTGGGATTTTGATGGGCAGTTCATTGAATCTGTAGAGTGCCTTTGGTAGAATTGCCATTTTTACTATGTTGATCCTACCTGTCCAGAAACATGGGAGAGCTTTCCATTTTCTGATATCCTCTTCAATTTCTTTCTTCAGTGATTTAAAATTTTTGTCAAACAGGTTTGTGACTTCCTTGGTTATAGTTACTCCAAGGTATTTAATACTATTTGCAGCTATAATAAAAGGTAATGTTTCCCTTATTTCTTTTTCAGTTCTTCTATCTTTAGTGTCTAGAAGGGCTACTGATTTCTTTGAGTTAATCTTGTATCCTGCTACATTGCTGAAGGTGTTTATCAGCTGTATCAGTTCCTTAGAAGAATTTTGTGGGTCACTTATGTATATAATCATATCATCTGCAAATAGAGATAGCTTCACTTTTTCTTTTCCAATTTGTATTCTCTTAATCTCCTTTCATTCTTTTATTGCTTTAGCTAAAACTCTGAGAACTATATTGAATAGATAAGGGGACAGAGGACATCCTTGTCTAGTTCCTGACTTTAGTGGGATTGCTTTGAGTTTTTCTCCATTAAGTTTGATACTGGCTGTCAGCTTCTTGTAAATAGCCTTAATTATATTTAGATATTCTCTCTGTATTCCTGATCGCTCCATTTCTTTAATCATAAAGGAGTGTTGGATTTTGTCAAAGGCTTTTTCAGCATCTAAGGATATGATCATGTGATTTTGTTCCTTTAATTTGTTTATATGATGTATAACGTTTCTGGTTTTTCGTATGTTAAACCAGTCCTGCATTTTTGGGATGAAGCCTACTTGGTCATGGTGGATGATATTTTTTTAATACATTGTTGTATATGGTTTGCTAAGATTTTGTTGAGAATTTTAGCATCAGTATTCATGAGGGAAATTGGTCTATAATTCTCCTTCTTTGTTGTGTCTTTGAGTGGCTTGGGTATTAGGGTAATTGTGGCCTCTTAGATGGAATTTGGCAATATTCCTTCAGTTTCGACTGTGCGAAATAGTTTGAGGAGTAATGGTAATAATTCTTCTTTGAATGTCTGGTAGAATTCGGCACTGAAACCATCTGGACCAGGGCTTTTATTATGGGAAAATTTCTAGAAATGAGAGGAATTGCCTTGAGAAATGGAGCCATGAAAATTTTTTGCCCAGGGGTTTTATAGTGCAATAGGAGAAAGTGGACATCAACTGGGGTAGGAGATTGATTAGTTCTCCAGAGTACAATAGCCAAACCAAAGGAGGGCCCTTTTGCTCCGGATATTTTCCACTCACCCAACCAGGGAAAGGACAGTGATCTGTTCACATGTTCTGTACCCAGTTTGGATGATTGAAGCCCCTATCTGCATTGTTCATCTCTACCTCCAGCTTTGTTTGCTGCTGGCCCCTAAGCCTGCCTCTGTTAGTGCCCTGATGCTGTTTCTACCTCCACCTTGTGAATTTTTCAAGTGCTGTTAAATATACAAATCTCTCCTCATTCCCACAATTATTTTAGTTAACTCCTTAAACAGGATGGTCTGAAGCTTCTTTTCAGAAATAGAAGCTTTGGTAGAAGCTATCTTTAATTCATAAAATTGGTACATTAGAAGCATCCTTCATCTTTCTGATCTGACTTTTTAAAATCTAACCTTTATTTTTACACCAGAATCTATTTCCCTATAACATGTGTGAGGCACTTGCAGTTTTTACCATATACCCTTTCCCCTGATGGTCTATAAAGAGCTTGTGGTTGCATCACTAGGGAGTTGAGTGCCTGTATCTTCATAATTATTACACCTTCTGGATAAACCACTCCCTACTTTAACTTAACTTTTATTTTGTGTAAGTATAGTCAAGCCTACTACTTTTGGTTACTATTTGTATAGAATATATCCTTCTATTTAAAATCATTATTTGTTCTTAAATCTATAACTCTACTTTAGTAATTAATTCTGTAGTTTTTAAATGTTTGTCTTTTAAACTATATGATCCTCTCATTGTCACATCTTATTTGAATTTTTCTTTTTTTTTTTTTAACTTCATACTGTTTGGCTCATGTCTCAAGCACATTACTAGCTAGCTCTTTCATCTTAAATCAGCCCATTTCTTGTAATCTACTAATCTACCCACCACATGTCCCAGCCCGTGGCTTACCTGTATTTCTTACATGTCTGTTCTTCTTGGGGGTCAGATGGCGACTGACTAACTCCACCCTCCTTCTGCCTGTCTGTCCTCTGATTCTCTGCCCACTTCTATGGCACCCATTCAGAAGTTTTGTTTCTGTTTATTGAAGAAATTAATCAATTTTCAATTTTAGTGTTATTCAAAGTTTAGGATTTGCTATATATATAACCATTTGTTTATTTTGTGGACTCTTTTATATTCCTTTATTTTTCTTTTTTATTACTACTGTTATTTTGGTTTTGTTTTTAAGTGGTATGGCTGTGGTACTGACTTTTGTCTGTTTGGTCAGTCGGTGGTGTGTTTGTTGTATGTGTTTAATTACTATTGGGTTAATATAACATTTCTGTTGTCAACATTGTCTGATCTTAGGCATTATCAACTTAACTTTGAATACAGTAAGAACTTAACACTAAGTTTTCTGACTTTGGTCGAATATCATGTCAATAAGAACATGTCAAGACAGGAAATGGCCATGGATAATGTTCCCCCAAAGACTCATCTCCAGTGGCATACTTCCTTTATTCATCTCTATGTCCTAAAGTTTTTACAACATATCAAAATCATGCCACCAAGTACTCAAAGTATTAGCCCAGAGGGAACACTTCATATTTGATCCATAGCATTCTCCTTGGGACTTTTTAATTTTCTTGTGTGTTTCTCAGCTCCATTATTTCCAGTTGAATTTCTCTCATGGCTTCTCCTATGAATCTCTAATTTTGTTCACATGTTGAGCTTTGAATTGTTTGATATGTTATTTTCATGTTGCTATTTTGTTGTTTACTTGTTTTCTCTTCAATGACATTTAAATTCTTCAATAGGATCATTCTGAAATTTTGGTCAAATTTTTTTTAATATCTCCATTTATTGGAGATTGGTTGCTTTTGTTTTGTCTTCTTATGGCCACATTTTCCTGATTATTTATAATTCTCATAGTTCTCCTTTAGTATCTGTGAGTTTTGAGGAGTGGACATCTATTAGTCTTTTTAAATGAACTTCTATAGGAGTAGTCTGTAGGGAGCCAAGGAAGTCCTAATGAATGTGTAAAGAGTAGAAGTCTTGAGTGAGTATGTAGCATTTGACCTGGGCAAATCTATGTCAAAGACTGAAAGCCTCAGATCCATGGGAATGGCAAAGATTTCCTAATATGAATAAGACCCAAAAGCATGCCAAAGTCTTCCTCTGGTTTGAGTACAAATGTCAGCATTATGTTCAAGCATTAACAATGGCAGCTTCCTCCTACCAAATGATTACAAAGACTGCTCATCTCCAGAGATCTCCTACTTGGACTAGCCAAGGCATCTCTCATGTGATATACAGAACAAGCAATGAGGTACTGAACTCTGGCAGTAGTAGGAGCCCCTCCATCAGAGCACACATGGGCCATGTAATCTCAGCTTTTACATATGTGTATCTCTGCATGGTCTTTCTTTATTTCTTACCAACATTAGTCAGGTTTCCAGGGCCCAAGCCAAGCTAGATTCAGCAATAGTCCTTCCAAGATTCTGAGTGGGCTATCTGATGGGATACACACACAATCTTGGTGAATATTCTCAGAGTAACTAGTCTGCTGTCTCCACCTATAGGTAGATAAGCCTGTGAAATTTGTCCATGAGGATCAGAGTGAACATGAATTCACAGGAACTGACTTGGCATTGGAGTTGTACTTGAACCTGAGTCTGCTTGTGCCAGTCTTATTACAAATCAACCTTGATATCTGAGTCTATAAAGGTAAGTCTAGGCCACGGTTTATTAAAGACTGTGGTAGAGGTGATAGTGAGATTCTATAATGTGCCACAGTTTGTACCAATGGCTTTGACAGGGGCTTGATCTTCAGGAGAGAGTCCTAAAATCAAGATGTTGGAATCTGGTCTGGTCCCAAGGCAGTTGTAATGGCACACTTTATGACAGATGCTTGTCTAACACATTGGCTATGATGTACTCCACCTGCTCACACCGGTATTAATAACCTAGTTGCTTATACTCTAGTCTGCGTTTGACTCTAAATTACTTTAGAATCTTATTAGATATTGTAAACTTCTTATCACCTACCTTTCTCTAAATATATTGCTTCATACATCTTTTCTCTTTAATTCTATCACACTAGATTTTTTTTTGTTTTTAGTCTTTACAAACAACTTTTTTTTTAGCTACTGCTTATACACATCAACTTTTCTCTATAAAACAAGAGCAATAACTTGACCATTAATAACAAGTCTTTCTTTAGCACTTAATTCTCTATGGCTGCTTTCTTCTTCCCTATACCTTTTCATTCACTCCTTAGTGACCATTACACATTAGGAAATTAGTTTGTAAAATTAGGTATGGCTAAGCAGTGAGTTGGTAACAAAGCTTGCCCAGCCTGCATGGGTTCAATTACCAACTTTATAAGAAGGGAACAGATAATAACATATGTAGTAGGTATGTAGGTAGGTAGGTTAACTTATAATCAGTAGATAGATGATGGATCAATATTAGGTTAGATAAATAGATAGAAAGATAGATAATTCACAATACATAGATACATTGGTTGGTTGATAATGTAATAGTTGTGTCATCATTGAAGTAAAATAGCTTATTAATTCAGTATTATGTTATTGTTATTTTTAATTATCTGCAGGTAAGGGTTTGTGCAAGTGGATGCAGTTTTTCCATCAGGCTTGAGGTATTAGATCCCTTAGAGCTGAAGTTCAAAGCAGTAATGAGGCAATGAATTTCATGCTAGGAATAGAATTCAGATCCTCTGTAAGAACTGAACATGCTTTTAACTGCTGAGTCATGTATCCAGCTCCTTGACTCAATTTTTTTTAACCTCAGGAAAATCAAAATCATGATAAAGGAAACATAAGAGGTCAAAGAAACAGCATATGAAACAAGCAATTGAAGAGGCAATTGGCTATTCAGTTCTAGGTACAGACACATTAATTACAATCCTAGCTTATGTGCATATGTGTTTTACTAATACATAATCAAATTTCCTAATAATTTTCAGATGAGTTCATTCACTAGAAGTATGGAGAAATGTGGAAAAAATTATGCCAATCTAATTCTTTGCTGATGTTTGTACAATTTTACCTTTCTTTCCAGTATCAGAGTTGTCATTTAAAAATGTGAATAATACCTTTTACTAAGGTTGCTGTACATAATTATTAAGAAAATTCACATGAAACATTTATCATAACACTTAGACACTAGTAATTATGGTCTATAGTATTTTTGTTCATATAACTTTCAGATGACTTATTAGTTAACTTCATTATTAAAATTGTTTGAACTTGTTTTTGGATAATACATATTTTTTCTTTTGTAATTATATACAGGGCTACATAAGATGGTTTCTCAGATTTACTTTTGTAGACCAGAAAACCTGGTTGCTTCAGTTACACTAAATTTTAGTATCCATTTCACTACCTAGTATGATAATACTTGTGCACCTATTCAACATGGTGATGGAGGTTATTGATTGAGTTATTAAGTACCATGAAATATAGGCATAATTATGATGATATAAAGTCAATTGTTATGCAATTCCAGGTTAACATGATCCACTGATATCAATCTTTGCATATTCACTGTTGATATCTGCCCAGTTTAATACATATGTATGATCCATTATGTCAACTCAGGTAAGTATAAAACATCTATCATCCATAGTAGCATCCACAGCCTCACTGTGGCACAATAGAATAGATCCACTTCCCCTCTAATTCTAGACAGGCTTCAGTTGGTCATAGATTTCACAGTCATGGAAAATCACTTTTTAAAGTCATAAAGCAGCTCACAACAATTTCACTTCTTACTATCAGTTATAAGCTGAAGTGTATGTGTGTCTGTCCCTTCTTCATGTACTCACCCCTCTAGTCATGTCTGGTTTCCATCACCTATGTCAGGCAGCTCACAACTGCCTGTCACTCTAGTTCCAGGGCTCTGACAGCTCCTTCTGGCCTCTGCAGACACCTGCATACATGTGGTGCACATATAAAAAGTCAACCACTTATACATGTACATTAAATAAATGCTTTGTAAAAAAGTCTGTGCATGTGAACACAAAGCTGTTAATATAGAAAATATGATTTCTTGTTCTGATATCAACAACTTATCCTTGTAGTTAGGATCTGAAATGGGGAAACCAAGTATAGTCCCTTGTCATATGGTCTGTGGGCTGAAGCTTGGACAGCCAAGTTTGAATGATTGAAGAGACAGTGTTGAGAGATGGCTCAGAGGTTAAGATCATTGACTGTTCTTCCAGAGGTCCTGAGTTCAATTCCCAGCAACCACATGGTAGCTCACAACCATATATAATGACATCTGGTATCCTCTTCTGTATACTGTATACATAATAATAAATAAATCTTAAAAAATAAATGATCAAATACCTGAATTCTGGCAGTTTGTGAAAAGGATGTGCTAAATGAACACACATTGACACATTATCTGAAAAATGGACAAATTACTAAAGAGAAAATAAATGTAACAGACATTCAAAAGCATCTTGTTTTAAATGGATTTATACTTTTTAAATAAATTTTAAAATAATCTCCAAATTACAATATACATCATCAACAACTTGGGACAGGCAAATACACATTTATACGAGTTTCAGGATATTAATTTATCTGTTTGATAAAGGCCATTAACAACATTTAAATTGCCCATTTCACTTCATGCAATATTGAAATTTCAGGAAAATAACCTGAAGTATACATACACAATGGTTAGACACAAAAATATTATAGTTTTATTTTATTGAAAGAAGAGAAGAAAAAATTATAAAGGGAATGGTTGGATGGCATAGGGATGTAATTTCTAAAATGAAATATGCCACATGCCTCTAAGTCATATGATTTCTTAATTGTAGTATTTCTCTAATATGCAAAAATACAGAATACCGAATAAACAATACATTAATGTGAAATATATCGTATACTCTAAATCACATAAACACACAAACGTGTCTGGAGAGAAAGAGATTTAACCAAAGTATAGAATTAATACCCAGTAGGAACTATAGTTGCAGATACGGCATTGTACCATTTTACTTTGATTGAAAATGAAATTGATGCATAATTGGTTTAATTGACAGCCTGCACAACAGAACACTTATCCCTACTTACTGCTTCTTATTGGCGAGTTAAAAATTGACGAGGGTGTGTCTACTTGGAGGTACTAAGCGTACCTTGTCAGCAGCATACATTACGGCGTGCTGCTGAATGGAAGTCTGGTGTCCTCAGCCCCATACTTGCTTCCTCCATGTCAGCTGCAGCTGTCTGCCTGCTGGACTCCCAAAGGTGCCTGTGCTTCATTGCAAGACTGTATTAGTGAAGCCCCTGGGCTCTTATGTAAGGGAAAGTGCTATATAAATGCAAAATAGTCTGTTTTATTCATGCTGTCATATAAATAGAGATCTACTTTATGCTAGCAGTTTTTCAGGGAAACTGATTATTCTTACTGTGAGGCATCTCATTCTTGGTGCCTCCATAATCTATTGGGCAAGATTATTTTCTTCCCACAGACAACAAGTACCTTCCTGTGTGCAAAATGGTCATCAGGAATTCACCTTACAACAGAGGTGGTACACACAGAGTTACACGGTTATGGAGACGATTCAGAGTAGCTGCTTCCAGCTGGTTCTAGCTGGAGTTGCTGGTGTCTAGCTGCAAGAATGCAACATGCCAATTCCTTCCTACCCATCTTGGCAATGACCACTTTTCACAACACCTCACAACCAACATGAGAGACAGAAAGAGTTTCACAGCCAGGATTGAAGTCATTCCTTCTGAGAGCTGTGTCTTTGAATGTACATCTTCATCTTCTGTGTGTGTGTGTGTGTGTGTGTGTGTGTGTGTGTGTGTGTGTGTGTTGCATGATATATGTCATGTGAATGCAAGTATTTATGTCTGCATATGGACTCCAGAGGTCAACTTTAACCTCAGGTGTTGATTCTGGAGAGCCATATACTGTTTTACTTTTACAGTTGTTATTTGTTTAGTTTGAGACAGGGATTTGTCTGACTTGGAGTATAACCATTAGTTAATTGTACCCCAGGAACCTGCCTATTTCTACTCCAAGCATGAGCCATACCTAGATTGTTTTATGTGGATTCTGAGGCTCTGCCTCATGTCCTTCTGCTTGCATGGCAAGCATTTTACACATTGAGCCATTTGACCAACCCTGTCTTCCATTTTCAGATGAACATATATTTGCCAAAGGGATGTAAGGGATGATTGCATACTGCAGCAGTGAAAGCCATTCAGGAACACAGTAGGTCAACACAGGATCTTACAGTTAGTGGCTCCAAGTCTCCCACTCAGCACCAATAGGAAACATGATCCAGATACTGTCTTTAGGTAGGAGCTCAAGGAACAGTTGGAGGATGGGAGTCATAAAGCCTCATATCTGCCTCTTAGAGAATTTACAAGCCCTAAACATAGAAAGGTTAGGGCTAAAAGTGACCTTAGAATCCATCTGTTCTACTGCTTTCATTTTTCAAACCAGGAAACCTTATTAAAGCATGCCAATATGGCTCTGTCGTTCTGTCTGATATGCTGTGAGCTTCAAATGAATCAAGCAGATCTGACACCTTAATTTGGCTCAGAGATGATTTGGGTTATATGCCCCTCTTTTCTGTTTTCTTCCTCCCACCTTTGAAATGTTACTGTAAAATTGTTTTGGGGTCCTATGGCCTTTTCATAATGCATTGCCTTTGAATCCATGCCCACCGTATCAACTCACCTGGTTACTTAGCGACTTGATATTACTCCTTCACAAATAATGCTCAAGCAAGCTTTTCCTTTGCTGGTCGTGTTTAGAAGAATCTCAGCTTTAGTATTGTTCCACTTGTTCTTTCTCAATTTTGTGTGCTTAAAGAAGGAATGGAATGACAAGAAAAAAGCCTGCATCATTCTTTGCATGACACTTCCTCACAGAAACCATTTCACCTGCTCAGTTTTACATGAGGTATGTATATACTGGCCTGCTCTCACTCTGTTAGACTATGATCCCAACAGGAAGGGAAATCAGCTTCTCTGCTGCAACTCTATTAGAAGAAAAAAATCCCTCTCTCCTGTGCTTTTATCATCACCCGCACCTAGTTTAGCTTGATTTTTTTTTATTGAAAAGAGGGTTTTGTTTGTTTGTTTAGGGGATAGATATTGTTTTTCTTGTTTCCTCACTTTTTAAGACAAGGTTTCTTTGTATAGCCCTGGCTATCCTAGAATTCACTCTGTAGAACAGGTTGGCCTCAAATAAGAGATCTGCCTGACTTTGTCTCCCAAAGTGCTGGAAAAAAGGCATGTGCTCCCATGCCTGGTGAAAATAATTATTTTTGTACAAGATATTCTGAATATGGTTTCCCTTCTGCCAGTCACTGCAAGACTATTTCCTACTCCACTTCCATCTGAATCCATAGCTTTTCTGTCTCTCACTGAAAAATAAACAGGCACCTAAGAATAATAGCAAAATAAAATAAGATATAACAAAGCAAACAAAATAAAATAGAGAAAAACAAACAGAATTTAAAAGTCAAAGAGAAAAAACATAAAAGACATATAGATGCGGACACACACATTCACTCATACAAGAACCCCATAAAACCACAAAACCAGAAGCCATAAAATATACACAAAAGCCTTATCAGATGATTATTATTATGATGATGATAAATTTTAAATGACCTAACAAAAATTATAAGACAAACAATCGCCAAAGATGACATTGAGTTGGTTTTGTATTGGCCATCTACTGCTGGGAATGGGACCTGCCCTTAACTTGATTTTTTTTTAAGTAAGTAACTAATATTATAGCTGGCCCATACATAGAACATTTTTACTCCAGGTGTTTCTAGTCATCTCTCTGGTCCACAGATCACAGCTTTCCATGTCATGTGCTCTTTTGCAGGGTAAAGAGTTGAAATGTAAAGCATATGTAAAGGTAACTTTATCAGAGTAGTCAATGAATTATGAAAATTTGTGAAGCAGATCCATATGTGTCTCATTAACATATTGAAACATAGTGGCAGATATAATAATCATCATATTCTCAAAATAATGATGAGCTGAATGCTGTTCCTGCACAGCAATGTGGTTTCCACTGTGATGAAAGTTAGAAAGGCTCTTCATGCTAGTGTGATGTATTTTGTAAGTTTTCCATGAAAGTGATCGAAAGGGTGAACTGATATTTCTCCATTTACATCCAAAGCCAAGTAAACTCCTCCCAAGAGTCCTGGAATCTGGAAGTCAGTTTTGAACTCCTGCTGACCTTGCTGCCATAAACTGCAGTAAGCCTGGTCCAGGCTAGTGTTTAGTCCTTCTCTTTCCTTACCTGAGACAGAATCTTGGAGCTGGTTCCCTGTTGTTCTTAAAGACGAGCCATTTGTCCTTCCCACATCTTACTTCAAGAACATGAGAACAGACGTCCAGAGTGGCATATGCTTAGCTTACAGTCTCAGCACTGAAGTGACTGAGTTAAAATAACCATGTAGAGAGATCATGTCTCAAAACTCTATGGCAGGTCCCAAGTTTATATGCAGATTAGTAGGAAGCAAATAGACTTTATTACCAAAGGAAAAAAAATGTATAATAGTAATGTGTTTCTGTTGTTATCCAGTGTCTTCACATCTAATCATTATCACAATGATGGGTCTAATGATTTATACAATCTGATCTCTGTACACATATGATCCAAGTAATATATACATTTACAGAGTCATATATATGTACACACATACATACATATATATGTATGTATATATATTGCATTTCAACCTTTAATATTTAGAAAGAAGCTTGGACATAAAAGAGATCTTTTCTAGAATTAAAGCTGCCTTTGTGGAAGGACAAAGGACATCTTCATTTTATTCACTTCTGTTAGCAGCAGTAGACGGAAAAATACTTTATCTGGAAGGAAATGTGAAACATCTTAAGAGGAGTAATGTTCTCTGTTTGCTTCCAGGCAATAGGTCTTTGTTTGTCTCAAAAGGAGAAGCAATGTATAGTGAGATTGTTCAGTAGTAACTAAGAGAACTTAGTGATATTGGAGAGGCCTGGGGTTCAGTTCCCAGTGTCCACATGCCAGCTTACAAAACATCTGTAACTTGAGTTTCACAAGCACTGATGCCTCCTCTCAGGTGTCAAGGGCATCATTTATACCTGTGGTATGCATGTGTAAATACATCTGGGCAAAACACTCATATATAATAAAAAACTAAGAAGAAAATTTTATAGCAAGGTAATTAGAAATGTCACTATAGACAGGAGTTCAATACATTATAACCACAGGTACATTCATTTACTCAAGAAATACAGATTATTAGTATGCTTAAAAACATGATCTAGATTCTAGTAAGGGAGAAAATAGGGCACATAAAATAAATACAAATCTTCAAATATGAAAATCAACTTCCAGTGAACTCAAATATATTTTCAAAATTAAGTTTTCTGAATTTGCCTAAACATCAGATTTCTGATACTCATGTTTCTCCATCGTATTCTATATAAAAGGACCATCCCCAACTAGACTAAGGCTGTCAGTGGGCTTGATTTTCTGAGTCTACAATGAATCCTTCTGCCTCTGACTTCATTGTATGATTTCTACTAATAAGTGTAAATGATTCTTCTCAAAGGATTACATCACACATTGGAGTTATAAATCTAACTGGATCTCCTCTTAGCCGAGGTCTTTCTTGGCATTTTATATTCTTCTTATAGATTTCATACAGCTATTAAGTTCTATATCACAAAATATTACTTTGTATTAAATGTTAACTTTTTCTTTTGTTTGATTCCATGTCACCAGTCAATGTCAAGGTAGTTTTTCCCATTTTCTTCTGCAGCTCAGAATGAAGTATCTTCTGTTTTGATTCTTTATTCTTTCTGCTTATTATATTCCACCTTTATTGCCAATATGACTGAGTTAAAATGCCACCTAGGAGATTAGTAAATCAATTTCTAATGTGTGTGAAAAGAGATGTCCCAGACACAGACCATAGACAGATGCTTTGACCACCCAAGGTTCTGATCCATTGGGTGGTCCATGATATGAACGGAGCACTGGGAAAGAAGAGTGGAAAGTGAAGAAAGTAGGTGTTCATGTGGATGTCTTTGAAGAATGCGTCTCACATCTTACCCCATCCTAACTTCTCCCTGCTTCTTGTCCCAGATGAGGTGATCACCCCTATCATGTGAGCAGCCCTGCCTCAGGCTTCTACCACTGTAGTGATTTGCCTCATCCCAAGCTTAAAATAATCCAAGCACCCTTGAACTGAAACAGCAGAAACCAGACTGGAATCTTCCTCTTCGGCTGTTCCTCTAGGATATCTGTGAGGTGATGAGAAGCCTGACTCCCACCTTACCTTCCATTGAACTATAAAGTCAATCAACTCTCTACTCCCTGTTCAACTGTCACTGACTTTTCTACATTGTTATAAATGATATAAAGTTTCCTTATAACTTCTAAACTGTTAACTCTAATACAAGTTTAAATGTTTATCCTACTTTACCTTCCTTGGTACTGATGATATTGACCATTAATTTTTTTAAAAATGTATCATTTCCTAAGCCTCATTGTTCATTGAATCACGTTATTGTGTTCTTTATTATTTTGTGCATAGTTTCCATTTACTTAATCACTTCTACTTATCTGAGTTATATTACTAGTCTCAGAATGAAGCCCTTCTTTCCAAGACAAGACACATATTTTTGATTTGCTGCTATGAATCTAAGTCTCACTATTTTTATGTTCCCTAAACTCATCATTAAAAGAAAATGCTTTGAAACTACAACCAACAGAACTTACAAAATTCATCCTGTTACTGCATGTCAAATATAGAGAACAGATATGACCAGATTATTTACATTTTTACAGAGGTCAATATATTATAGCTATAGGCTATTTTATAAGAACCTTCACAAGATGACTGGAGAGATCCAGATCTTAACTGGATGCTCATCAGTTAAGAGCACTGCTTGTTCTTGCAGAGGACTCAAGTTCAATTCCCAGCACTTGTAACTCCAGTTTCAAGTACTTTTATCACTTTTCCTAATTTTTTGGCACTGTACTCATATGAAGCACATATGTTCCTGAAACAAAAATGCCCATACATATAAAATATTGATGCAAAGTTTTTTAAAAAAAACCTTCAGAACTGTTAGTTAATGTAGACCTGATGCAACTCTAAGTGCTTTTCTATATTAATACGACATTATGTTAACTTCAACAACTCTGTAGGGTAAGAACTATCAGTACCATTTTAGAACTGAGGACGTGTGTACTAAAGGGAGAAATAAGCTCCTGACATTCCTCCTGTGACAGGAAGGCAGAGCAGAGACAGAGTTTCCTACTCTGATGCTTATTCTTTTGATCCTCACATACTATGGCTTTTGCTTTCTATAATGCTGGTTTCCCAGATTTCCATCCTTATTGACTCAGTGTCTTCATTATAAGCTATTTCCCAAACCATCAAATTCTCTGGTGCATCCCTTAGGATTCTGTGCCTTTCCAAAAGCCTGGTAGTATTACTGTAGATTAAATGCCTTTCTGACTTTGATGATTCTTTGTAGCTTCAGACTTGTAAAAGGTGAGCAGAACAGTAAAAAGCACCTACTTCAAGATGTAGCTTTGGGAAAAGTGGATTCTCAATTTATACCTCAGAGGGGTCGTTATTGCCTCACTTTAAGACAAGGCATTGAGGCTTTAAATTTTTGGACCTGTCCATTGCTGGATACATATATAGGATACCATGCTGGGGACACTTGTAACTTCAAAGTGTCTCTGGATAAAGCAGTTTCATCAATCCAAGGACAATCAATCATCTAATTGCCCTTGCTAATAAAATTTTCATTGCTCTTGGATGACTTGAAGTTTTCTTAGAACAAAGTAGAACATAAATGATTAAAAAGTTAGTCATTTATTCATGTTTCCACAGCAAGATAGAAGTAGAAAACTTTTGAATTTAGGACTGTATAATAAAACACAGCTGATTCCATCTAACCAGCTAGTCTTCCACAATGTAAAAAAAATATATGAAATATTTTTGTATCTTGGGTCTAAGTTTCTGTTCTCTCATGCTAACATTAAAGAGCTGGATTACTTATGGAAATGTAGCTCTCTGGAGGGTTGATTTAGGAGCCCGGTATACATCCATCCCCCATGGGTTTTTTTTGTGTTCACACTGTTCTGCCCTCAGGAAATTTCATAAATGGCCAACTTGTATTAGAGTAAGATAATAAATTTTGTGAGTTTGTTTGTCTACATTTGCCCAGAATTTAGCCTTTGGAATTCCTGGACTATTCTGTAATCAAAGTTTTGTTTCTTACCTTTGCTCCTTCTGATGAATCTGCCTTTGAGAAGAGATATGATTTTCAGCAGGTTCACAAATAAGTGCTCCAGACCTAGCTTTTATATCTTGTACAAAATAAAAGGTTTGAATTTTTTTTTCACAAGAGAGACATTCACAAGAATGTTCTTATTGAATATATGGTAGACTCAAGTGCATTATTGATGACTAATAAGATGCAGAGGATATTAACAATGGGACACCATGAAGATTTTGTAAGTATATATAGCCATTACCTCTTATCCTTTGTTAAAACAAAGTGTAGGACTTTTTTAAAACAAAATTTAAATCACTCATAAAAACATAAGCACTCATACACAGTATTAAGGGCAAAGAGGAAAAAAAGAAAAATTAAAATAGAGCATGGTATGAATTCTGAAAATAATTAAAAGTATACATGATCAATAATGCAAGTTTTATAAGGAAATGTGTAAGTATTCCTGGTACTCCATATGGTTGAGCCAACATGGCTCCTGTGGGATGCACCTCATACAGAGGCATGTCCTTGGGCATGGCTACGTAAACCCATGCACACCCCTTCTCTTAAAAAGAGACGCCATGTTGGGTCGCTCTCTTCTCCTGCCCTGCTTTTCTGTTTTTATACCCACAGGGGAACTCTCTTAAATAAACCCTCGTGCGGCCTTGGTAGTGTGAGTGTGTTTCTCTTCTCATACTCTAAACTAACAAAATGAACAAACAAAAATGTACATATTGGTTATACCAGAACAATTACCTTTAATAATAGGATACACGGAATGTGAAATTAGAACATGAAATAATATGTGAAATGGAAAAGATGATTCCTGAAATAATCAAGAATGACAGTATTTAAATAGAAGAGTGTGTGTCTTAGTTTATTTGGAATGTTATAATATAATAGTGGACACAGAGGGGAAAGTTCATTGCCAAATAAATTTATTGCTAACAAGTCAGAAAATTGAGAGGTTAACTATTAAGTTATAAGAAGGTTTGATGTCTGTTAAATACCCATCTCCACTCTACATGTGTCTTTGTGTAGAGGAAAAGAGTACAGCAAAGATTCTTCTTCCCCAAGTCAGAGTGGACTAAGATTCAGCCTCTGAATTTGGGAACACACGTTTTTATTCACAGTAGAGTATAGCTGACTAAACTAACTTCTTAGATCTTCATTTAAACAAACAGAAAGTTTCGTTGCATTTTTATGTGACACACAACTTCAAACTTTCAGCCATATTTAACATCCACTTAGAAATACTCCTTAACTACATGCACTCTCACAATAAAAAGGTGCTTACTTAGAAAAGTTATGAGCCATTTACCATACAATAAATCTACAAACTAGGCAAATTGTACCATGATACATTGTCATGTTGTACAAGATCTTATCAAAATAAACAGAACTAGAAATGTATAATAAAACAGACATTGAGATTTTTAGACAATGTTTTTTTGAAAGCAGCTAAGTAATGGTTATGTGTACATTTGTCTTTCTTGCTGGTTTCAATATGGCTTCTCTCTAGTTGGATTTTATGCTTAAATCTTAAAAGGCCACAAGCCCTCTGTAAAGAGACTATATATTGAGCAGTTCTGATAATTTCTCAATCACTCTCAATATGAATATTATGGAATAAGCCAATCAAGTCAGGTCCTAGAATAATATCTGTAATTTAGTAAGAGTGTAATGAGTAATTGAAGAACAAATGAATAAAAGACAAGTGAAATCATGTCTACTTCACACCTTTCTGTTCTAGTGTGTTCTTTAATTACAAATCAAAACATGGAAAGGGAAAGGAAGCTACCAGAGTAGGAGAATACGGAGAGGGCTTGGGATGAGGGAAAAATGAGGAAGAAAGAAACAAACAAAAAAAAAAAAGTTGTTTGAAAAATGCAATAATAGCTCCCATTGTTGCTGGTTCCACTTCCGGGACCCAGCGCTGGCTGCAGAATCCCAGCGCTCTCTGGGGCAGGGGCAGGTGGACGCTGTCCCTGACCATTTCCACGGCTCCTGCTGAGGGAAACCCCGCCACGACCTCGAACTGAGCGAACCAACTGCTGGGGTCTCCGAGGGGCGGATTCGGACCCCGCCCAGAGGTCAGGAGGGGGCTAGAGGCCTCAGTGCCTTTATCCCAGCCTGGGAGGGAGAGTTCAGCTCCCATTGTTGCTGGTTCCACTTCCGGGACCCAGCGCTGGCTG